>JACXGJ010007964.1:0-28626 GCA_016801105.1 Esox niger | reverse complement strand
TCTCAGTCCCCAGACCTGAATATTATTGAAAATCTGTGGTGTGACTTAAAGAGAGCCGTCCATGCTCGGAAACCATCAAACCTGAATGAATTAGAGGTGTTTTGTAGAGAGGAATGGTCCAAAATACCTCCAACCAGAATCCAGACCCTCATAGGAAGCTATAGGAAGAGTTTAGAAGCTGTTATTTCTGCAAAAGGGGGATCTACTAAATATTGAGTTATTTTTATTGATTGTAGTGCCCAAATTTATGCACATGCCTAATTTTGTTCGAACAATCATTGCACACTTCCTGTAAATGGTATAAACTTTGTTTCACTTCTCAAATATCACTGTGTTTGTCTCCTATATGATATATTTAACTGATTTTTTTTATCCTAAGAACAAACGATTTATGAAGGAAAATCATGGAAATTAACAAGGTTGCCCAAACCTTTGCAGACCACTGTATCACCAAGCCTTTTCAACACTTTGAAGTTAATCATTTAATCTGTAACTTAAACTACATTAGTGGGTGGGATTTTTAGTGGGTGAACTAGAAAGAAATTATGATTGCATGAGAGTTTACTTAAATATTGACACTTTCTAATGTGAAATTCTGCATTTTTATTGGCAATGACTTTAAATTGTGGATTTGAACTGGTTAGTGATGGTCATTTTTAAAGTGCACTGATATAGACAATCTAACATGGATAATCCAGTTATCATTTGAATTTTCCTATGTAATATTGATATATTGACATTAAACAGATTTTGATTAGATTTACTCTGTGTCTTTGGCAATTGTTTAAGACTCTTGGCCAGGTTGTCATTATAAATCAATCATCTTATCTGGGCAAATAACATAAAAAGGTCCTTGTTGCCATTAGAAAACTTTACAATGTTAACATTATTTAACCAGGTTAGCAGATTGCAGATGCTTTTATCCAGAGAAACTTTCCATAATGGCTGTATCACATGCACTTCCCATACATACTGCTGCTGGGAGCATGTCTTAGTTGGAGGAAAGGTTTTTGCACTGAAAAACGCAGTTGTGTCGGCCTATTTGTGTGGTGAGTACACTGGTAATGCCTGACTGTTTTTTTTTTGCTGTTCTAACTAATCCCCTTCATGGAGGTCTTGTCCAAGAGATTTGTAATTTTCAAGCAACCAGCCATTTACCAAACAAGGCTCAAATGCCATAAAATACACTAGTCCTAAGGAAATTATTACCAGGCCATCAATAATAAGGAGTGTATTTATTACTTTATACAGATAGCTATGGTTGTGTATTGGACTCATTAGAATGGATATAAACATACAGTCAGAAATAGTTTTCCTAATAATCTTGCCATTTGTTAACATTAGCAATATTATATTCACTTATGATACATAAAAAATGGAAACTAACATGTTGTGTGGAAAATTAAGCTTCCTTGCCTCCTTTATACAGTGGGGAGAACAAGGATTTGATACACTGCTGATTTTGCAGGTTTTCCTACTTACAAAGCATTTAGAGGTCTGACATTTTTATCATAGGTACACTTCAACTGTGAGAGACGGAATCTAAAACAAAAAATTCAGAAAATCACATTGTATGATTTTTAAATAATTAATTAGCATTTTATTGCATGACATAAGTATTTGATCCCCTACCAACCAGTAAGAATTCCAGCTCTCACAGACCTGTTAATTTTTCTTTGAGAAGCCCTCCTGTTCTCCATTCATTACCTGTATTAACCGAAACTGTTTGAACTCGTTACCTGTATAAAAGACACCTGTCCACACACTCAATCAAACAGACTCCAACCTCTCCACAATGGCCAAGACCAGAGAGCTGTGTAAGGACATCCAGGGATAAAATTGTAGACCTGCACAAGGCAGGGATGGGGTACAGGACAATAGGCAAGTAGCTTGGTGAGAAGGCAACAACTGTTGGCACAATTATTAGAAAATGGAAGAAGTTCAAGATGACGGTCAATCTCCATCGGTCTGGGGCTCCATGCAAGATCTCACCTCGTGGGGCATCAATGATCTTGAGGAAGGTGAGGGTTCAGCCCAGAACTACACGGCAGGACCTGGCCAATGACCTGAAGAGAGCTGGGACCACAAACTCAAAGAAAACCATTAGTAACACACTACGCAGTCATGGATTAAGATCCTGCAGCGCACAGAAGGTCCCCCTGCTCAAGGCCTGTCTGAAGTTTGTCCAGGCCTGTCTGAAGTTTGCCAGTGACTATCAGGATGATCCAGAGGAGGAATGGCATAAGGTCATGTGGTCTGATGAGACAAAAATAGAGCTTTTTGGTCTAAACTCCACTCGCCATGTTTGGAGGAAGAAGAAGGATGAGTACAAGCCCAAGAACACCATCCCAACCGTGACGCATGGAGGTGGAAACATCCTTCTTTGGGGATGCTTTTCAGCAAAGGGGACAAGACGACTGCACCGTATTGAGGGGAGGATGTATATGGCCATGTATCGCTAGATCTTGGCCAACAACCTTCCCTCAGTAAGAGCGTTGAAGATGGGTCGTGGCTGGGTCTTCCAGCATGACAACGACCCGAAACACACAGCCAGGGCAACTAAGGAGTGGTTCTGTAAGAAGCATCTCAAGGTCCTGGAGTGGCCCAGCCAGTCTCCAGACCTTAACCCAAAGAAAATCTTTGGAGGGAGCTGAAAGTCTGTATTGCCCAGCGAAAGCCCCGAAACCTGAAGGATCTGGAGAAGGTCTGTATGGAGGAGTGGGCCAAAATCCCTGCTGCGTGTGCAAACCTGGTCAAGAACTACAGGACACATATGATCTCGGTAATTGCAAACAAAGGTTTCTGTAAAAAATATTAAATTCTTCTTTTCTGATGTATCAAATACTTATGTCATGCAATAAAATGCTAATTAATTATAAAAAATCATACAATGTGATTCTCTGGATTTTTTGTTTTAGATTCCATCTCGCAATTGAAGTGTACCTATGACAAAAATGTCAGACCTCTAAATGCTTTGTAAGTAAGAAAAACTGCTGATTTTGCAGGTTATCAAATCGAAAGACCGTAACTTGAGGTACATCGGACACTTGTTAGTAGTGTCTGATGAGATGCTAAACAAATATGGTAATTCAGTGAATTTATTTAACTAGAGAAATACAAATATTACTTGCTTGCGTTCTCTGTACCTTTACTGAACAACTGTCCCATTCCCCCCATGCCACTCCCATTCAGCTTTAGCAGAGGGACAGCAACCAAAGAATGTAGATCAATAGTTCGATACTAACTGTGGATATATAGCTACTAACTGTATCCAGTCGGTGGCGTATTGCTGTTCTGGATGCCACCTTTCGCAACAAGTTATTCAATGTTCTTAGCATTTGCGCTTTATGTTTCTTCTGGTAGGTTGTATTGAGGACCACATTTTGAAATATTATAAATAAAGGTATCAAATGTATTTATACATATGAATCTAATAATAAATGTGTTCTATATACTTGTGTTAATGTTATTTCCTTAATTAATTCCCTGATTATTCACTAAACTAGATAGCTATCTGACTGGCATCTCCCATCCGTCAGGAACTCGCAGTAGAGCCGCTGCTCCTTTGCATTGAAAGGAGTCAGTTGAGGTGGTTCGAGCATCTGGTAAGCATGCCCCCAGGACATCTCCCTAGAGGGGTGTTCCAGGCACGTCCATCTGGGAGGAGACCTCAGGGTAGGCCCAGGACTAGGTAGAGAGATTATATTTCGACACTGGCCTGGGAACGCCTTGGGATCCTCTAGTCAAAGCTGGCAAATGTAGCTCGGGTAAGGGAAGTTTGGGATCCCCTGCTGGAGCTGCTGCCCCTGCAACCCAACAACGGATAAGTGGATGAAGAAGCATATAATAATTCTATTATTTTCTCTTAGCATTCATTAAAAAAATCTGTTAAAAATGACCTATCATTACACTCAACTCAGAACTAATGATACACTATGCAATATACTGACATTGGCGCTTTTATTCTGAAGGTATCCTCATTACAATACGATTATGACGTCAACATGAGTGCTAGCAGAATACTAGTCCACCTCTGACGAAAACCCAGCACACTCTTCGCTTTTAATCTGCCAAGGTAACGCTTATGTTTGGCTAATAGTTTTATTATGAAATTTTGTCTCATCATGCCGGTACTGACGAAAACAATATGCAGCCACCCGTGTCGTTGACTTGTTCCTAGAGCCCTTTACGTCGACTATCAAAGCCAGGCATTAGCTAATAGACTTCTAGCTAGCTAGCTAGCTAGCTACTATACTGTAATGGCATTACTAATGCTCCCTAAAAATGATAGAGATTGTCAGTCAGGGGGTGGATAATAAAACAAACTGCTGAAGACGTTCTTAGCTACCGTACAGCAGCTGGCAAACGGGCTGATATCAAATATTCTACAATAATTCAATGGGAAATTTTCTTGTTTATTACCTTATACATACACTGGGGATTACGGTAATTACTGCCATTGGAGGATTCTTTGACGAAAGTAAAAAATGAAGGACAATAATTTCAACAGAAAAACATTATTTCTGCCATTCTGACTATATTTCCTATTCATTTGGCTATATTTCCTATTCGAACTAATTTCACGTATGTTTGCATGGAAAACAAGGCAATTTCAAAGTGACCCATACTTTGAACTGTGGTGTACAGGCTTGAATTTCGTAATTTTAGGGGCAAGGTTGTTTGGCTATTCTTTTTAAGTGGCACAAAAATGTTTAGGGCACAAAGGCCATTGAGTGAAATAGGGGAATTGGTTCTTACAAATAAACAACTTGAATTGCAGATAGGGAAAAAATGCATGACATAAAAACGCATTCCCTTTTTTAATATCAAACTAATAATAACGTATTATAACTGATAATGTTTACCGCTTAAAGTTTAAATGATAATGTTTTAATCCTTCAAATTACATATATTGACAGTAGAGTTACATAAAAGCAACTAGTGAGCAGGCTAAAATTACCTCAGTTACCCAAACATAAACCGCAAAATATATTTTTACATTACAATCACCTGCGCTCATGAGTATGACCTAAATCCTACAAATATAGTGACTTATTTTTGGGCAGAGCAAGTAATTTATATTTATTTCACAAACACAAACACTGACATGTAATGTTATGTCAAACCTCATATTACTGGTGCCCAGCACCATGCAGCTTGATTGGCATTCGACAGAGAACCAGAATCGGCAGGTCTGTAGGCCCTGGGTTCCTCCTGGTGCAGGGAAATGCCTGGCCTCATGTGGCCAGAGTGTGTAGGCAGTTCCTGGATGACAGAGGCATTGATGCCATTGACTGTTCCCCAGACCTGAATCCAATTGAGAACCTCTGGGATGGCATCTGTTGGTGGATGCCCACTGATGTCCTGATTCAGGGGCATCAGACTCTATCTGCTGTCTCATCAGGAGCATGCCCAGTTCTGGTTGGGAGTGCATAGAGGCATGTGGGGGCAATACACACTACTGAGTCACATTATGAGTTGCCTTAATGAAATCCACACAAGTTTAAAAAGCCTGTGTTTTCAATTGTTTGCTTTGATTTTCGGTGTGAGTTTGAATCTAGCCCTCAATCAGTTGGGTCGATTTACCGTTGTTACTTAATTTTGTTCTCAACGAATACCCCAATGTACAGTAAAGATTTAGTTTATTAATATATTTTGTTCATCGAGGCTCGACGTGTGATTGAAGTGTTACCTTAATTTTTTTGAGCAGTGTAAATGGCTTAGAGTGTGGAGTCAGTTTTTTTGGTGAGCCAGGAGTTTTTGGCAAGCTGACAATAACACAGCTGACATTGAAACATAAGCAATGAGAGTTTACAGTGCTTTATTTTAACAGCACAATCCTAGTTTAAATTGTGTTGTCTAACACAGCACCAAAGAAATAACTACACTACTGATAAAATATTTTAGAACGAACAATTTTTTTCTAAAATAAAGTAAGTATTTCGAGTCGAGTGAATTACCTGAAACTGTACAATGGCAAGCAGTAAACTGCCAGAGGTTAAAAATAATACATTTAATCCAATGATTAATTAACCACATAAAAACAGACAAAGCATCACAGATCGTTGCATTGATGTCTTCCAACAGCCTGTCTCCTGGGGGACTAAACTCTCCCAATATCTCAATTCTTATGCTTCAGCGCTTGGGCAAGGGGGACTTTTTGGACCTATTAAATATCATTAAATTAGTTTTATTTGCATTTAATACAAGTTCTGTTTTTTTAAAAGACCTTTGTAGTATCGTAAAATCTGTCTCCACCTGCAAAAATGCTTTGTCAGCCAACAAAGCAATAAGAGTACGTGACAGTGTCATCAGAGTATAGATGAATTTTACTCTTTCGTGTTAGTGCCACCCACTAACAAAAAAGACACCAGTGGATATGTATAGCCCTGAGTATGGAGAATAACACTTGTGTCTTTGCTGACTCATGTGCATTAACTACACTGTAATTCAGGCCATAGTTAGGAATGACAATTGTTCTGCTGAGTTACATCAGCTATTGTGAAAGACCTATACGTTTGACTGAAGGCCATGGTTTTTGCCTACCAAGCAACTAAAGGAGTTTCTGCTCCATACATCCAGGCACTTCCTTCAGCCACTTCCTCTGGGCTTTTAGCCATCTCACTTTTGGGTAGGCAGTTCCCAAACCACCCAGTCACTACTTGTCTCTGTTCTGGCACCTCAGTGGTTGAACCAGCATCCCCTGGAGGATAGAAAAGGAGTGACAGCCCATAGTGTACCTAAAGTAGTTACACAGTTCCCTCAGTTGTGTTTTGTAAACTTGGCTTATTATGTTTAACTTATTTGTATGATCTTTTTTCCAGTACAGACCTTTGACTTTAACTAATGTGTTGATTAGAATACACTCAGTATTATAATGTATGCCCATGCTTTCTGGATAAGAGCATCTGCTAAATGACTAAAATATAACTGTAATATATAGGATGTTTAAGTAGTTGAATACAGAAAATGCTGACTGAAGCCTGCATTTGGGACTGAATATTGTTCATTACACCACCGAAAGTTCATTAATTGAACCTAATTTCATGGAATTGTAAGTGACATAATGAGATTCATTATGTTTTGGTAGGCATTACCCAAAAAGATATAATGATAATGTATCAACGTTTTGACTTTTTCCTGTTCTCAAATTATTGAAAGATGAAAAAAGTGTGATTCCACCAAGTAATTCATAATGTTAATCACAGACTCTAGACAATCTACAAGTGTAATTTTCTGCATAACAAAGAGCTTGCTTTTGTTTTGCTTTATAGCCTGAATTGCACTTAGGGGTGAGAAAGTATTAATCGCAAATGTATGGTTAAGTGTGTATTATCGTAATGTTGGCGTACATAGATTTTGTTTACAGATGCATGCCATGAGTTTCAAACATTGTTAATCCTGGTATATTATTCTCTGTAATGTCTGTTGAATTTCAACAAAATAAATATACCTGCTTTCTTAAGTTGTTTTTTAGTAAGCATTGTGTAAGATGAAAGATAACAAAACAAACCTGATTGTTTTAATCAAACACTTTCATTTAATGCTGGAATATTTGTTTCTGTCTTGTTAATTGATTATCAAAATGAGTTGAAGCCCTAGCATGAAATAAACAACACGGGTAATGAGCTATTGTCATATACCTTTAAAGAAGAACATATTGTAATTGATTAATGATTCAAGGGAGTAGACAAAATGATAGCATTTTGTATATTATGGTAATTGTGGCTTTGTTTTTGTTTGTTTCACAACAGATTTCTATGATCCAGTTAAACATATATGAAGGAGAGAACAAAGTAGAAGGTGAACTGGTCCACCAGGCAGTATCCAACAATGATGACAGACTCCTTAATGAGCTGCTCTCTGAAGAAAAGTACAGAAAATGCATTAACTGTAGGAGTGGCTGGGGTATTCCAGGAACACCTTTACGAATGGCAGCATCTAAAGGTCATATCCGGTGTCTGCAGGTTCTTCTGGCTCATGGAGCAGAGGTTGACAGTTTAGATGTAAAGGCTCAGACTCCACTTTTCACAGCTGTCTGTGGGAAATACTTGAACTGTGTTTTAGCGCTTCTCAGGGCAGGTGCTAACCCCAACGGCAGTTTGTATAACAACTGCTCTCCTGTCCTAACTGCAGCCAGAGAAGGGGATGGTGAGATTTTGAAGCAACTGCTTAAACATGGTGCTGAAGTCAACTCCAGATCCAAGATCTTGCTGTTCACTTCAAGTACTAGCGTTTCTAGTGGCCCCCTCTATCTTTCAGCTGTATATGGACACTTTGACTGCTTTAAAGTTTTGCTGCTCTATGGGGCTGATCCAAATTACAACTGCACAGATCCCAAAATTCTTCCTAAAATCAAGCAGCCCAAGACTGTGCTTGAAATGTGCCTCAGACATGGTTGTGGGGTTGAGTATATCCAACTCTTGATTGACTTTGGTGCAAATGTCTACCTTCCCACACTCATCATAGAAAAATCCACCAAGCAGAATGAGGCTGTGGAGCTGCTGTTGCAAGAAAGAGGTAATGCAGATGTGCTGCTGGAAAGCTAATATTCACATATTATTTTCGTTTTCATTGGACAAGGGGCTTTGAATACAATGTACTGCTTTGCTCACCAGCTGTTAGAATAGATATCTTAATCTATCTGCAAAACAAGGATTTCTTAAATAAAAAATAGCTAATTCAATTGTTCTTTTTTGCTAGGTTGTCCCAGATCTCTTATGTCACAGTGCCGTCTTGCTATCCGGGGATACCTCAGAAAGATCAACAGAATCCAGTTCATTGACCATTTGGAAATGCCATCCAACATTTTAAACTTCTTGCAATACAAGTCAGTCCCAACAACTGCTATGCATCGCTGATGGAAGTGTGTTATGTTTGTGATGCTAAAATAATTCAAATTTTTTGTCCTTCATTATATGAAGAATATTTCTTCATTCTAAATTTTTTTTATCAGGTAATCTTGTTTTATTGTGTTATTGTGTTATTTTGTATCACTATATCATGATAAATAGTCAATTATGTGTTTTTTAAAAGACTGCAATGTCAGCATCAAATTTGCTGTAGAAATTACAGTAATTAACATGGCTTCAACACGTTTTGCAACAGAATCTGCAAATTTCTTTTATCCGATTTTATGCGTAAATATTGTATCATCATTATATATTATTACTTATGAGGTTCATTACACCGCGGGTGTTTCCTAGGCTTTATAGAGCATGAAATTGTAGTTAGCGGTCGGTGTTCAAATCTCATATCCGTAATTGTATCTGTTTGTCACAGTTACTTGTATTCGGATGTACTTGTGATTGGAAAAGCTGGATGTACTTTTTAAATGTTTTGTATGCTGGTGAAGCCTATAACTCAACTGTGCGTTATTGTATCACGCAATAGTGTGATTACAATGTTTTTTTCACTCAAACTTTTTAGTATTGTCCTATCTTTTTACTTTTTACATATATATTTCAAGATTGGCATATTAATAAAAACATATTCTGTGTTCTTACTCTGCCATTAACCCTGTAACTTTGATATAAGCCCATCAGTTATACTATCAGACTATTCCACAAGTCACAACTTTCAGAAAGTGATGTCAACTGCAGTGTTGCCAGATGGGGTGGTTTCCTGCACCAGCTGGGCTATGTGTAATGGCAGTGTGTGGGCAAAAATGGGTGGGTCGAAAAATGGGTGGGTGGCACTTCTCCTTTGCTGAGATAATGCATCCACCTCAGGTGTGGTATATAAAGATACTGCTCAAACAGCATGAGTATTGCACAGGTGTGCCTTAGGCTGGCCACAATAAAAGCCCACTTGAACAGTATTATACATGCGCTGTGGCTTGTATAATACTGCTGAGCCAGCCCAGTGGTCAACAATTATAGATCAAGATGATTTTGAAAGAGGGTTCATTATTATCAAATTTTATAATAATGTTCGTGTTTGCACTCAGTTTGCGGTCTGTCTCTCCATTTGTTGTTTTTTGTGCAGTTTTGTATGGAAGAACATTAAAAGGATGTTTCCCTTCAACTCTGTGCTTGCGTCCTGCCTGCTCGACCATGACATTTGTGCTGTCCTGTAAAGGGAGTAGTACACATTGTGGTACGAGAGCTTCATGTTATTAGCAGTTTCTCACATTTCTCAGAACAATAATAGACTGATGAGTTTCAGAAGAAAGCTCTTTGTTTCTGGCCATTTTGAGCCTGTAATTGAACCTTAATTGATGATAAATTTCAAATTATCTGTGCAGACCAACTGGCTGATGTCTTTACTGATATCTTCAACCTATCGCTACGACAGTCAGTGGGCCCCACCTGTTATAAAAAGTCCATAATTGTTCCTGTGCCAAAAAAGCTTAAAGTTCTCTGCATGAATGACTTCCGAAAGGCCTATGTGCTGGGCCATAAAGGCCAGGATTTCCGAAAGGCCAGGGCTGTGTGCTAAGCCCGCTCTTGTACTCTCTCTTCACCCTCCACTGCCTGGCAATCCACGTCTCCAACACCATCGTTAAGTTTGCTGACTACACCCCCATCATAGGCCTGATCTCTGACAATGAGTCAGCAAATAGAGACGAGGTAAGGTCACTGATTTCCTGGTGTCAGGAAAACAACCTCCAGCATGGATTCCAGGATACTCACCAACTTCTACAGATGCAGTATCGAGAGTATCCTGTCCAGCTGTGTCACTGCCTGGTATGACAGCTGCACCGCCCTCAACGTAAAGCACTTCAGAGGGTGATTAAAACAGCAGTGCGCATCACAAGTTCTGACCTGCCATCCCTGCAGGATCTCTACGCAGAGAGGTATAGGAGGAGGAGCAAACAAATCATTACAGATCCCATCCACACATGCCACGGACTGTTTTCCAAGCTGCTGTCCAGCAGAAGGTATTCAGTCCAAAACTAACAGGCTATGGGACGGTTCCTTTCCTCAGGCTGTAAGGCTGCTCAATTAAGCAACCCCTCTTCTCATCCATCCATAGTCCCATGCACACCTGTCACTTTATATCATGATCATCTGCCAATTATATGCACACCTGTCACTTTTACATTGCACTACGGCTGTACAGTTGTATAGGTACTATTATTGATGCGTGTTTTTTGTATAGTGTTATTATTGATTGATTGTGTTATCTTATTCTTATATTATCATTACTTATAGCTACACACTAGGAAAACCGAGCATTACATTACCATTACTTGTTAATGCAAATGACAAATAAACTTTTTGAACTTTCACCTTGATGCTCCAGATACTCAACTAGTCTAAAGGCCAGTTTTATTCCCTCTTTAATCAGCACACCAATTTCCAGCTATGCTAATGTAATTGCAAAAAGCAGGTTTTCTAATGATGAATTAGCCTATTAAAAATATTAACCTGGATTAACAAACAGAACGTGCCATTGGGAAACAGGAGTAATGATGGTTGCTGATAATTAGCCTCTGCACGCCTACGTCGATATTTAATAAAATATCTGCTATTTACAGTTATAATAGTATTTTCCAACATTAACAACTATGTCTTCTCATCAGTTTGAAGTCATTTTAATTGACTTTGACCAAAAAGATGGACATTTCTAAGTGACTAAATATTTGAACTGTGGTGTATTTTATAACGAGTTGTACTGACTAGCTAAAATGCAATTAAAATGTGTAATATAATGAATTAATGTGATTTTCGGACCCCTAGCTTTCTAAAAGGGAGTTTTTACTAGAAACCACCGCATGTAAATCGAAGCGTGGTTGCCCAATTTGAATAATATTCATAGTTTACATTCATAATTTGGACATTATCTCTAATTTTCTTTTTCTGCCATCATTTAATTTGGATGGATTTTCACAACGGTACATAGAGTGTAGTGGTCAGTGTAAAACGTCATTCCCCGGTATAAACACACTACAACAACCAGAATTCAATGCGCAGATTAACAAGCCTCGAGTCGAGACTGGTTAGGTTGCATTGGTTAGAAAGGACAACTGAACAAAGTGAATCGGAAGTATTTTTTTTTAAAATATATCTTGGAGTGTTGCAGCTCAACATCAAGGTCAGTTAATTTATATATTGCGCACATATCATAAACACTCTTACTTTTTTAATAGGAACGAAGTTTTAACCTATTTGATTGTAAGCAAATATTATCCTGAACGCAATGCTAGTAGCTAGCTGCAGAAGGCGTTTGATGTTAATAGTAGCAGACTAGCTTGGTTGTATATATTCATGTCTTGTGAGTCTTTCAGCCAAGGAAAAACATTGCATCTGTAAAATGTGAGGTTGAGTTAACTTGAAGCACCTCCATCGCTAAATAACAATTATAACAAGACTCAATATTAGCTCGTTATAACTTCAAGTCTATTTAGACTTGCAGGCCACACACAAGGTAACGTTAGCTACAGTACAATTGCTTCCACTAGCGATACATTGCTTTGTTGTGGTCCTAAACGGCCCTTACCTGACGATTTCTTGGTTAACTGAAACGCTATGCCGTTTCTGTTTTCCCATGCGTAACGGCAGTTCAAACGATACCTGCCCTATGTACTCGACATTTGCATGCAAGTCCATTAGTTTGAGGCCCCAATGAATGTACTAACAAAATAAAAATATACTGTGTGGATGTTTCTACACCTCTGGCGTATCCTGTCTGTTTTGACTTACTATCAGCATGTAGGAGAAATGAAGGTTTATTGATGTTATGTGAAATAGACAAGATTTCTGGGGAGACGAAACGTTTTAGCAATCTTATGCACGTTTCCGGACTACACGTATTTTTATATTGAAGGAAATGCTGGGCTAAAAGCAATAATATATTTGAAAAGAGTGCAATTCATCGATCATTGCTAGTTATTGATGTTACATAGTCTGAAATAGACATGCATACATAAAATATTTCTTAATCAAAATATTTTATTGCACTAGTTGTCATTTGGAATGTTTAACAGTTCTGCAAAATGCAATGGTATACACTACTAAGTTTTTTTTTTCTGTCATCACTTAATCAAAATGAATCGGACTAACTGACCTGAACTACCATGTAGACAACGTTCTTTGTATTACATTTGACATATTGTAACAGTTTATAAAGGCAGTGGTTCTCAACCTGGGGGGCCTCAGACACCTGTCCAATGGGGCCTTGAGTTTTCAAAGAGGGAGCATGATAAAATAACTGTCTTAACAATTTTACTAAATTAGCAATCCACATGACATAAAACCTTCCTTTTCATTATGGCGTCCCTTAGGACTCCTGTTTGTCAGGAATGCGACAGCGCATGGCACAGCCTTGATTGTACAGAACAAGAATTGATTAATGAGTTTCTTGAGACAATTCTGTGTTTTTGTCCATTTTGAGCCTGTAATTGAACCCAAAATTGCTGATGCTCCAGATACTGAACTAGTCTAAAGGCCAGTTTTATTGCTACTTTAATCAGCACAACAGTTTACAGCGGTGCTACCAATCGCAAAAAGGTTTTCTAGTCATCATCAATGAAGGCAAATACTGTGCAAAATGGTGATTCTAAATGTGCAATGAGGGCAAATGGGGAAGAGTAGAAAATTAACAAATTCACAAAAAATATATGTGCAAGTGGGAATGAATAGTTGTGCAATGAGGCAAATGCTTGTACAAATGGCAATTATGGCTGTGCAATCAAACAAGTTAGAGGTATAAGGTAGTATGTGCACCTGAAATGCAGGGATGGCTGCAATTGAGTAGACGTGCTTGTAACGTTCAAAAAAGAAAAGTACATTGGCTATTCTAAATGCACAGTGTAGGCAAATTGAATGTGCAATGTGGTATGTGTAACTGAAATGAAGGGATAGCAGCAATGAGGTTCCTGAGGTCGACAAGTGGTACAAGGGAGTAGTGCAACAAGGTCACTGAGAGGAAGTACTAAGGTGTGGGTGGGTGGGTGGGTATGGTTAGAGATTACAGAGTTTAGCAGGATTACAGTACATGGGAAGTGGCTGTTCCTGAGCCTGCTGTTGTGAGAATGAAGAGACATGTACCGCCTACCTGATGGTAGGAGGGCAAACAGTTTGTGGCACAGGTATCTGATGATGCCACGGGCCCTGCGCAGACAATGCTTGCGCTGAAGGTCCACAATGGCTGGGAGCTGGGCACCAGTGATGTGCTGGTCAGTTCACTCGTTGTGGGGCCTTTTGGTCCGCCTTGGAGCATCCACAAAACCACACTCTGGTACAGTTCATCAAAATGCTCTCGATTGTGCACAGGTAGAGGTTCACAATGATCTGGGAAGACAGACAGACCTTCTTCAGCGTATAGATGAACACATCGCTGGCTATAACTTTCAGTAGCTACGTTCAGTTATCACCTATATTGATAGTTATTGTAAGCAAGCAAGTATATGTATATAGCACAATTCACATCGAAGAAATATAGAAGCAATTCAATGTGCAATAGAATTCTAAATGCAATAGAATTACATCAGTCAGATTGTTACAATTCTCTATTTTAATTGTGCATAATGTAATGCATTCAATGTTTATGGAAGGATTTATTTTACACTGGTCAGCCATTTTGTCCTCCATCTTGAATTTTTTTTGTAGCTGTGAACACCCCCTGAAATGTATGTACAAATAGTTTTGGACAAATTGTAATTGTACAGGAAAAAAATCGCTCATGGTGGAATTTATGGGTTATTGATGCTTTATTGTTCATGAGAAATGAGGCAGGTAAAAAAATCAACACTGTAGGACAAACCGGTTGGAAATGGCATAATTAAAAAAATTGCTAATTGAATCATTTTAGGTGCCAGTAATAACAATAACAATTTTTAGGTGCAGGTAATAAGAATTATCCTACCGGAGGACCCCTAATAATCAATGTGCTTTACAAAGAAAAAGAAAAATATAAAAATACAATACCTTAAAAACAGATAAAACATTAAAATAACAGCCCAATAAGAATATAGAAACAGGATAAAAACTTTGGAAGCTATTAAAGCTGTAAGGCTTAACAGTGCAGTTCAAGTTCAAGAGCTCAGTCATAGGCATGTGAAAAGAGAAGGGTTTTTAACCTGGATTAAAACAATTCATATGTTTGGGGCATGTCTAATATCTTCTGGTAGTTTATTCCAGCTTTGTGCAGTGCAACTGCTAAACACCGCTTGTCCATGTTTAGTTTGGACTCTCTTATCTTGGTATAACTGTCAACAGTTTTGGTTCATCCAGGTATTTATGTGCTCGATTGAATGACTCTGAGTCTGTTGCGCTGCTGTCATACGGTTTGAGAGCCATGGATTTTTCTTTTATATAAACGAAATATTCAAACCTGGCTTGATATTAACGCATGACAAAATTACCTAATGTCGAGATGCTAAACCGGCACTGTATAGACGTATAGCACCGCGGTGTAGCGGTTGAATACACGGCCACTCACATGGGAGAGGGTGAACTAGGCTTGCCTGGTTTCTTTTCTGGTTTTACATCACCAATCAGTATTGTTTGTATGTTCATCTATATAGATACCATGACCCAACAACCAATTCTGAACTTGATTTCAGAAGTCTGCTGTCACTGGACAGTACTAGAACAGATGGGCCATTGATTCTATTTCATTTTGGCAATATCTGCACAGTGCTGGCTGTTCAATTCTTTATATATTTATATATAGCTAGTAGAATTGTATACAATATTTTGTATAATAATTTCATCTGTAACGGATTGAAACATCAGAATTTGTTTTGTATATTATTCCATACACTCATTGCCATAAAGTGGCACGTCAAAACTTTGTTCCGACTATTCTACTTAGTGTAGCTGTAAAACTTTTTGTTTTGCTATTAAATGGAAAAGGTACATATTAGAGTTGATACTGGTCATGTTTAGCCATGCATGGTTTTTAATAGGTGTCAGAATAGAATGGCTAATTCAATAAATCCGAATAATTTTGTTGGGCCAAGAAGCACAAGAAATGGGCATTAGACCAGGGCAAATCAGTCCTGTCTGATGTATCCAAGTTCACTATGGTTGGTTCCAACTGCCGTGTCTGTGTTATATGCAGAGTGGATGAACGGATTACCAGTGTGAAGCACGGAAGAGATGGTGTGGGGTGCTTTTCTGGTGACACTAATTTATTTAGAATCCATGGCACACTCATACAGTGTGGAAAACAAGTATTAGATACACAGCAGTGTATCAAGTACAAAGCATGTAGAGGTCTGACATTTTTATCATAGGTACACTTCAACGGTGAGAGATGGAATCTTAAACAGAAATCCAGAAAATCACATTGTATGATTTTTAAATAATTAATTAGCATTTTATTGCATGACATAGGTATTTGATACATCAGAAAATCAGAACTTAATATTTGGTACAGAAACCTTTGTTTGCAATTACAGAGATCATACATTTCCTGCAGTTCTTGACCAAGTTTGCACACACTGCAGCAGGGATTTTGGCCCACTCCTCCATACAGACCATTTTTGTCTCATCAGACAACATGACCTTCTCCCATTCTTACTCTGGATCATCCAGATGGTCATTGGCAAACTTCAGACGGGCTGGACCAGGTCCTGCCGTGTAGTTCTGGGCTGATCCCTCATCTTCCTCATGATCATTGATGCCCCACGAGGTGAGATCTTGCATGGAGCCCCAGACCGAGGGAGGTTAACCGTCATCTTGAACTTCTTCCATTTTCTAATAATTGCGTCAACAGTTGTTGCCTTCTCACCAAGCTGCTTGCCTATTGTCCTGTAGCCCATCCCGGCCTTGTGCAGATCTACAATTTTATCCCTGGATGTCCTTACACAGCTCTCTGGTCTTGGCCATTGTGGAGAGGTTGGAGTCTGTTTGATTGAGTGTTTGGACAGGTGTCTTTTATACAGGTACTGAGTTCAAACAATTGCGGTTAATACAGGTAATGAATGGAGAACAGGAGGGCTTCTTAAAGAAAAACTAACAGGTCTGTGAGAGCTGGAATTCTTACTGGTTGGTAGGTGATCAAATACCTATGTGATGCAATAAAATGCAAATGAATTATTTAAAAACCATACAATGTGATTTTCTGGATTTTTGTTTTAGATTCGTCTCTCACAGTTCCGTTAGTTTCCGTCTCTCTACATGCTTTGTAAGTAGGAAAACCAGCAAAATCAGCAGTGTATCAAATACTCGTTCTCCCCACTGTACAGCATAGCGTCTACAGCATTCTTCAACAATAAGCTTTTAGTTAGACATTTTAATAAGGGAGGCTAATGTAGGATTTAGTTGACCATGCTTTAACTTTGGCAATGTATTTTTGATTTCTTCTACACACTTGAGTGAAAGGTTTAAGATTGATTCATATCATTCCAGTAACTTCGTATGTTAAGTGAGAAAAGAACAAAATGTGTAAAATGGCACGTTCCTATTTTCTCAAAGTGTAATTAGATGCGCACTAATGAGGAATTACTTACACAGATACAACATTTTAAATATGCACCGACCATTTCTTATTTCAGATTATATAAAAAAAATTGGTAGATGTAATTGGTAGATGAAAAAATCCTAAATCAGAAAAAATACAATTGAGAACAGAATAATTTAACTGCACTGTATGTTGTACAATGTGGACTTGCGGTATGAGCTTTGAATTTCTGTGTACAATCACAAGATTTATAAAGACGTAAAGAAAACTGTCACACAACATTCCATAATGTCTATCTATTCTAATGCAGGTACTGAATGTAATATCTTTAAAATGCTGATTTCTGCAGGGTCTTTTGAATGCTCCGAGACCTCTGATTATCCCTATATAAAATCTGAAACAGGTGATGATTTGAAAGGTATGCCATGCCAGTTTGACGTCCAATTTATTTTCCAGGCTCTACGATGTCATTTCCTTACAAGAAGCATGGGACATTGAAGTAAATGTAAGAGCACAATTTATTGTTGAGATAATTTGCCTCATGTGCTCAATTAACAACAATTATGGACAATAATCGAGTGCTAAAAATAGGTTTTTAGTTGCATGTGCGATCAAAATTGTTGCACTGCAGAGCCCTGCTGTTTATTTGAAATAGCTTGAATTTCCCCCTTTCTGTTCAAAAGCATAATACTTTAGATCTTAAATCTTTGCCAGCTTTAATTTCCTATATGCTGATCCTATTATTTCCTACAATTCAAAAATATAAATAATTGCAAAATAAAGGCCCACCAATATATAACACAGTATTTAATCTAACTATGCATCATCTTTGGTCCCACATTTCAGATAAAAATGCAACAATAGGAGATTGGCAGCTGTATTTCAACCTGCTGATGATGCTCTAATGCTGTTTGTTCACTTTACCTTCTTGCAGATTTTGTTACCATGGAGCCCTGCAGAGACAATATCCCACCGAATGACACAAAGCGTTTGACTGCTGGCTGTGAACAGACATTTATGGGTGGCCAGGATTCACAGTCTGAGATGAATCCTCCATCTGACACATTTGATGCTGTACCCCCTGAGCATCAACCAACAGGGAAACTGAGGAGGTCTGCCTTAAGATTTTTTGGAAGACGTAAAAGCATTTGTGTTTTACCCAACTTCTTTGGTGGGAGGAACAAAAATTTTAACAAGTGGTCCTCTAAAAATGGAGTTAGCAAGAGTAAAACTCATGATGGATTTAGCAAGGCAGGTTGGGAGGATAATCCGGGAACTGGATCTGTCCCAGGAGGTTATTTTGAGTATCACAGCCAGAAAGATCCAGCAGTAAAGATTCAAGAACCAACTGGTGAGCCGAAATCATTCTCTCTGCCCAGGCAGAAAAAGGGCTTGAGGGGACTTTTTAACAGCATTAGGCGTCATAAAAAACATAGAAATAGTGGTGTTGAAAACAATGAAATGTCTCATGTCTCAAGCAAAGAGGTGCATATCGCCCAGACTATCACTGACCAAAATGACACTCTGTGCCTGGGAATTTTGTCTGAATCCAATGTGCCTGATTTGGCAAATGTCAAAGATTGTTTGACAGTTGCTTCTGAATGTATTAATGTTGATGTCATAGTGTCTGACAATGACACAGTGAATCAAGGGAGTCTGGATTCTGTGACAAAAGGCGAGGCAAAGACGGATCATCAGAGTAAACATAATGTGACACTCCATGCTAACACAGAAACTGCTACTCTCCCAAACATGAACCATGAGTCTTCAGTGAATGTCCACTTGCCTACTGTCTCATCTCAGATGAGCTTGATTTTTTGTGATGTGGCTTCTCTGAAGAGTTTTGACTCACTCACTGGCTGTGGTGACATAATAGCCGATCAAGATGATGACAGCATTGCAGAGAGCACTGTCTCTGGGGAAAGGAGTCGAAATGCAGGCAAAAGGAGTTCCTGTTGTGTTACCTACCAGGGTGGAGGTGAAGAAATGGCCACACCTGAGGTGGATGGAGACTATATCCAAGCCCTTTGGCAAAATGAATGTGCAGAGGGTGTTTGCTTTACCCACAGCAAGGAAAAAAACCACAGTGAAAGTCCTAGGATGTCACCAGAAGAGCCATCTAGCTCTTATAACATGGACATCAGCTGCAATAGCGATGGTGTTCTTGGAGATACAGAGACCAGCCTTACAACTGTGGATGACATGACTCCTCAGAGTGACCATCAAGAGTCAGTTCCTATCAGTGATGAGGGTTACTATGATTCTACTACCCCAGGACAAGATGAAGAAGGACATGACAAAGTGGACAGGATCAGGACAGTTACACTTCCAAGAGACAGTTACAGTGGTGATGCTCTGTATGAGCTTTTTGAGCCTGATGACAGTCTTATCAGTCCACCCTTTGAAAAATCAAAACTGTCTGTGCCTGATCCGCTTCAGTTTTTAGACATATCGGCTCAATGCTGTGATGCTGTGGTGGCTGTTAAAACAGGTTTAAATGAAGAGGACCGGCTAACTTTGATCCAGCAGGACCCCTCTCCGGAGCTGCCGAGTATGTGTAAACCTTCCAAAGAGCAGACACTGTTTACCAAAGGGAGGATCCAGAAAGATGGTTTTACTGAAAGCATTTCAAATGTAAATACAAAAAGCCTATCCTCTATGAAAGAGGACCAGGTCAATGCAGAGGCTTTAAATAAAAATGCAAACATCATGCTACATGCCTTAAAAGAGAACAGTTTAAAAGCCTGTCATTGTGGTAAAAGTGGGAAAATGCCTAGCAACCCTACATTTATGAACCGATCAGATGCAGTTTGTAGCACCCATTCTTCAAAAATGTGTCCGACACAAATGTACACAGAGCAAATTAAGCCTGAATCCCCACAGGTAGTAGAATTTCATGACCCATGTAAAAAAGCTAATAATGATTTGAAGGATGAACAAACAGTTTGCTTCTCCCAAGCCTTAATGGATTTTTCAAAACACTCACATTTTTGTAGTAATTCAAGTGAAAGCTTGAGAGGCTCTGAGTCAGACTCTCCATTTGCCCAAAATATGCAAGCCCTCCCTGCCATCATCACATTTGATGTTGTGGACATAGATAATGAGGGGGAATATGACCAACAGATGGATTTGGAGGAGGAAGATATCACGTCACCTTATGAAGTGTTTGAAGAAAGCTACTTGCAAAAGGATGCATTTGCAGAATGTGACTTAAGAATGTTTGATCTTTATGAACAGAGTCTCCTCAGTAATACTTGGGGAATTGCTAGCCTGCCACGTCACCTTAGCCTTACAAAAGTCAATCAGTCCAATCCACTAGCTCCTCTGCCGAGTCCTTTGGCCTTAAATAGAAGGAGTAGATCCCTGGACACAGAAAGCTTGGAGTTAGAGATGACTGACATGTATTTAGGGAGTGGGGCACCATTAACATCTTGCCCTAAAATTGAAATAAGCTCAAAGCGAGCAGCCACGCTTCACTGCAAAAAACATGGACACATTTCCACTTCAGAAAACACTGATAATAGAAGCAAAATGGTGCCGTCATGGCAACCAGCAGATGGGAAAAGAACAGAGCAGCTGCAAAATCTCTATCAAACCCCAAACAAACAAATGGTATCATTCTGTCCGCCTGTCACTCGAGTCCCAAACTTTAATTCTCAACAAGTCACAGCTAGCAAAGTGACTGATAGAGTATCATGTAAGTATTTCTTTCAGATTACAGAACCATTGCATAGGCCATCTCATCTTTTGCAATCTGAATCCTGTGGGCTTCAACCCCCTGGTTGTCCTCGTGCCCCCTATGGGAGATCAGATAAAGCATCAGACGGTGGGGGTGAGGCTCTTTTTTACACATCAACTGTTGGTTTGCATTCTTACAATCAACACTGTAAGATGAGGCCAGTCGGGATCACACAGGGAATGCCTCATCTTTGCTCAGATTCTGACAGTCCGTTAAGCATAGTAGACTATGAGCAACAGACAGACTTCACCAGTAATGGAAGAAAAGCAGCGGATATGGTGTGTCCTGTTGGATGTGTCAAACAAATGTCTAGCACACAAATGTGATCCCTAAAAATGAGATCAATTCTCTTCTATACATTTTAATACAATGTGCCACCAAAGACACAATCTATTATGTTTACATCACCGAAATTCAAATGATTGTCTGTTACATTTATCACACATGCATATGCTGTTGCTGGATAAGCTATTGTATTTCACTGTGATGTACATGCCTTAGAATTTGTGTTACAATGGATATTTATGCCTATGTTATTCTATTGTGTTGATTTACCTTGTTATCAGCCATCACAATACAGGCTATCCATTGCAATAATTATTTCATTGTTTAGGCCTGATTATGCCTTTCCTTGGTGCAGGTCAAGTTAGGCTACAAAGATCACATATTGGTAACTACACTACATTCTTTTTCATTTGATCGCAGATGTGTATAGCTTTTAGTGTTTAAAAAAGTTATTTGAATAAAGCTGTTGATTACTGTCTAGGTGTTGGTACACTTATGATGGTATTGGATTATACTTGTTAGACTATACATTTGTAAAATAAAGCCTCAATATGCAGATTTGGAAGTCCGGTAACCTTTTTTGAAATCACAGGTAGAAAGAACAGCATTGGCAATGTAGCCTGAAGGCTAACCTATACTGTTACATGTATATTTGACATTGAGAATTATAGTCTTGCATTGTTCAATAGTTGTAAAAATGTTTGGATTATTTACATATTTGGTTGACGAAATTTGAAAGTGATTCTTTGTTCTTTAGATCTGTATACTGTTGTATCTGCAAGTATTCTGAAGTCATTTTTTATTTGTATTTGCAAACATTTGCTTAGAACTGATATAGATAGGTCTGGATTTTGCTCAGATAATTACTCGTATATCTGCAGGCATAACTTTGAAATTGTATTTCATGTTCATGTAATAATGCTGGTTGGGATTTTGGGGATATTGCCCCTTCACCATTGTGTCTAGCACTAAGAAGAAATAGAATGCTGCCTTGCACTTAAATCATCTGTTTGTTCGAGTAAAAATGGGTACAATTGGGAGACTTGCAGTTTTATTGTCCTCATTTCTGTGAGTATAATCCCATTTGAAGGCCTGTTTAATTTATTACAGTGATTGTCAAACTGTCTTCATCTTTTTGACTGAGCACACTGTTTTGAGCATGAATACATGTTTTATATATAATAACTGCACTTTTTGGATGCAATATAAAACTTTTGAGCCCCTCTGTCTGGGTAGCTGCTGGGTGTGCAGAATTGTATTTCAGGGTTTGGCTTCTTTGTGGTCCAGGTGGGGCTTGGTCAACCTACAAACCCCTTTAATACCTTGAATATTTTATAGAACTGTTCCCTGATCTACTGAATGAGCAATCCAAGGTAAACAAATTCAAAGTGCAGTATTCAGTTGGAGATCTACACTCCTAAGTCGTTTTATTAGGTACAGTTGCTCTCTAATGTAAATGGCCAAACAACAAATTATGTGGCTGCAACTCAACATATAAAGCATGCAGATATGGTCAAGATGTTCCGTTGTCCAGTATGCGTGATCTAAGCGACTTTGACAGTGGTATGATTGTTGGTGCCGACACAGTCGCTCCTATTGTTAATAAATACCATGCAGAAATACACTTCTCAAAACATTAAGGGAACACTTAAATCACACACTGGGGTCTTGATGAACAAAATATATGAAAGATCGAAATCTTAACTGTACAATGTGTAATTCGTTGAGAACAAAATGACAACAATGGTCAATGGAAACCAAAATCACCAACCGATTGAGGACTGGATTCAAACTTAAGTAAACAGTTGAAATCACAGGCTGTTCCAACACGGCAACTCATGATATGCCACACAGTAGTGTGTGCCTGTATGCACTCCCGGCAATGTCTGTGGATGCTTGTGAGATGGCGAATGGTGACCTGGGGGATCTCCCAGACCTGGATCAGGGTATCAGTGAGCTCCTGGACCATCTGTGGTGCTACTTGGTGGCATCGGATGTGCCAGTACATAACGTCCCAGAGATTTTCAATTTGGTTCACGTCTGGGGAATGTGAGGACCAGTCAACGGATTTAGTGCCTTCGTCAACAGCCTACACACTGTCCACATGAGGCCGGGCATTGTCCTGCACCAGGAAGAACCCAGGGCCCACTGCACCTAGCGTAAGGTCTGACAATCGGTCTGAGGTTTTCATCCCGGTACTTAACAGCAGTCTGAGTACACGGCATTGCTTGTGACGGTACGTATGGATGTGCCGTCCTAGAGTAGCGGGACTACCTATGCATCCTCATACTGCTAGTAGTGACATGACACTAGCTAAACTAGAGAAGAATCAGCCAGGAAGGGTAAGGACAGAGCAATTATCTGTGGCTACCACCTGCAAAACCATTCCCTTTTGGGGTTGTCCTACTGTTACCTCTCCAGTGCACCTGTTGTCACTTTCATTTGCAACAAAACAGGGGACATTGATTCACAGTCGCTTATGCTTACTAACGGAGTAGATATCCCTGAAGTTGAATATACTTGGTGTTATACTGTGATGTTCCCTAATTTTTTTTAGCAGTTTTTCGATCCACATGCAATGCACACATCACCTACATGTGTAGGGTGCATGCAGTGTCGCTGACGGTGGGGACAACCGGTAACGTTGTCCCGGGCCCAGTCTTCGGGGGGGGCCCTTTTGGTTGGCTTAAATATAATTATTTGACTGACAAATAATCTTAATATTTAGTACTACCTCGCTAAAACATTAAACAAATGTTTATGACCTGTTTTATGAACAGTAACATCATTGCTATTTATTAAAAAAATTGGCCCGATGTTTGGGTCCTAAACGTTAGATTTTGTCCCGGGCCCTGAAATTCCTGGGTGCATGTAACATTGAATTTACTAAGATTTTGCTACTGGTCGAGGATGGTGACCGGACATAATCCAAACGGCATTGGTACCAAACCTTAAGTCGTATGTCACCAATTTTAATTTTACAGTCCATTTCATGGAGAGTTAGTGCATACTGCAGCCAGGCAAAAGGTGTTTTTAACAGTTACATGTTGGTTATTATTTCTGTGTCATACACCCATACCTTGTGATGGGTCGGGTTGTGGTGACAGATGTCAAGGTTCCAGCATTTCCAAAACACCTGATAAGAGAATTTTCAAACACAACATTCTGTTAGAGAATGGTTTTATGTACTTTCCTGAGAGCAGCAGTTTTTTTGACACTCTCCTCTAATCTGCAAGTTGAATATTGAATACAGTGGTGTGCAGAAGGGCATCTCAGAGCACGCAATGTGTCAAACCCTAAAATGGTTTTAGGCTAAGGGGTGTCTTATACCATGGGTTCTTAGACGTTTTCTCTTGCAACCTCTAAAATCATGTTTAAATATTGCGACGCCCGCATGCACACATAAAATAAGGCCTCACTACTTGACACAAATGTAGACACTTTCTACAATCATTAAGATCGTTGATAAAAGAACCCTTATCAACTATTACATAGTAATGACCTGTTATCTCAGGTATGTTTATTAACTGGACTGAGCTACTTATTTAATGAGATGGGTGGGGCCTGCTTTTTGGAGCTCTACAGCTGCATCCTGGGTTTGATTGTTGTAATGGAAACTGAGATCATCCTCCACACTGAGACGTGATGTGTATTTGTTTTATATATATGTCAATGTGGAGAATGTTGCCTCACATAAGTAGGTGGATCCAAATGGAATCAGTACATCTATCACTACATTGGTTCGGATAGTCAAGGCCATTCCTCTGCAACTGAAATCCAGGATTCAACAAGTGTTGTGGCAAGCATTGCCTTTTAGGTCAGAACACTGGACGGCTCCAACAGCAAATTCTCAAGTTCAGATGACCGGTGATCCCCAGTTGCTGTGAACATTTGTCATATCCAGATAGTGTTGTGGAGTTGTCTCATTTGAGATGTACTTCGTAAAGTTATCCAGAATGCCTTGGAGATCAGTTCATTGTTCGCCACGTATTCATCCAGCTGGGGAAACATTACGACATTGCCTCCTTTAGCATGCACAGCACATCGCTCCAAATTTTTTAAATGCATACAAATAATCAGACAACGACAACAGGCCTGTATTTGTATTTGTGCCTCGTGGTGATAAGTATATTACGTTTGGCAAATATACACAAGATTTACCAATGATTTGGTATCTGTAAGGTGGTCGGCGTATGGGGACCCAGATTAAGTCAAGAATGCGGGTGTGAACAGGCGGGTGTGAACTTTCCCCTGATCTCAGTATGGAATAGCAGGGCTTCATGTTCCAAACACATCTCTTGACAGAGGGTGGCGAACAGCCTGGTGTTCCTGGGACTTGATTTCATTGAGTTTACTATCTTTATAGCCTCCTATTGGCAGAAAAAAAACAGGTTGATTAATTGACATGAAAGCCAGGGATGCTTGCAAGAACCTCTGAGCCAATAACTTATTTTGGGATGGTGCACATCAGTAATGGTAAAGCAAATGAGTCCATACTATGAATTCCTCTTAATATTTAAGACATTTGAATGGCTTGTCTGGCTGAAGGGCCTTACCCATGCGTTTCTTGTTTCCCATAGGCTTACTTTCATTGGAAGTTGATTGCCACTCTGAAGGAATACTTTCATAAGCTGTTTGAGAGAGACTTGTTATATAATGCACATTAATAGGGGTCCACATCTCCAATGACTTCTCCTGGACTCCCAACACCTCTAAGGCATAGCAGTGCCATTACTTCCCAGATCATTGTGAACTTCTACCGCTGCACAATCGAGAGCATTCTGATGTACTGTGCCACAGTGTGGTCTGGCAGATGTTCCATGGCTAACCGGAAGGTCCTACAATGTGTGACTACAGCCCAGCACATCACTGTTGCCCAGCTCCCAACCATCTTAGACCTCCACCGCAAGCGGTGTCTGTGTAGGGTGCGCGGCATTATTTGATACTTCTCATATCCTTGCCACAAACTATTGCCCTCCTACCATCAGGCAGGCAGTACAAGTCTTTTCATTCCCGCACCAGCAGGCTCAGGAACAGTTTTTTTCAATCTACTGTAACCCTGCTGAACTCTGTAATCACTAACCATACCCACCTGCCCACGGCTTAGTACTGCCTCAAGATCTTTGTTGCACTAGTCGCTTGTACTACTGGACTCTGACATTGCCTTGCAAAGTCTGATAGGTTGTTTTCAGTTGTTACATGTACGTGTCTACCTCGGGAACCTCATTGCTGCTATACCAGCATTTCAGTTGCACATACTTCCTTACACCTCCAACTTGCACAGTCAGAATTGCCATTTGCACTTGCTTTTGTTTCATCGCTCAACTATTTATTTCCCACTCTTTCATACATACATATAATCTTCTGCCAGTGCCTTCATTGTTCATCTAGAATGATCATTTGCACTGTATTTGCCTTCATTGTACATCTATACAGTCCACTTGTAACATTATACTATACTTAATACTTGTAAATTATTCCATTGCTCTTTTTTATTAGCACTTCTGGTTAGATGCTAACTCTATTTCGTTGTACTATACTTGTATTGTTCAATGACAAAGTTGAATCTTATCTAATGTCTTCTGGTTTGTAGAGCTATCGATTAGCCACTGATCCATGTTGGCTACGATTATTTGCTAGTTAACTAAAAACATGCACAAATCAGGAACTGTTTAAGCGTGGCATCGTATATAGATGCAACAGATTCAAACAAACAGTTTTGGTCTGACATAAATACATATATAATTTGTTTACATATTTAACCAAGTTGTATTTCCCCTAATATACACAGTATAGCAGTTTTCAGTTTTATTAAAAATTGCAATTTATTTATTATAGAAGCCATCTTGCATGCCCCGTAAATCATGCTACCCTCGGGAATGTCGCAACCCCGGCTTTAAGGACCACTGTCTTATACGATACTAGATAGTTGTACTCAATACAGTGCCGGAACAGTGTTCACAGCATGGATGCTTTCTGTTAATTTGACTTTTACAAAAATCAACTAGCATATGGGACTTTCAAATGAGAAGGGCAAGACCAACATTGCCTGTGAAATTTCAGTGAAAGATGTGGCTGTAATTGTACAATACCCACCCAAGCACTGTGCACAGCCTGACATATATATATATATATATATATATATATATATATATATATATATATATATATATATATATATATATACATCATGACATCAGGAAAGATTCCTACATTTGGAACACCGGCCCAAAATCTAAGGTAATGTTACATGTTAATTGGTTTAATAGAAAAGTTGGCTAAAGAAAGTGAAAGCATTGCCTGAATTTACATTACAGAGCCTGGGTTTATATCACTTTGATCAAGTTTTGTTACGCCAAAGTGAAATCAAACACTCAAATCTATTTACTGAAAAAAAAAAAAACGTGTGTAAAAGTGTTCAGTCCCTTTATTCAGTACTTTATAGAATCATTTTTGGTTAAATCTTCTTGGGTTTGTCGCTAGCAGCTTTGTACACCTGGGGCCATATTCACAAAAAATGACTTGTTGATTTAAGAGTAACTCTATGTGGGCATCAGTCTTATGTTCACATTTTTGGTCTAAGAGAAAAGTTAGGAGTAATCAAGAGGACTCCTAAGTCACTAAGACCAAATTACAAACAATCCTAGAAGGACTGCTGCCGGGTATCCACCTTGTAATCAGTTTGACGATTTAGATGCATTTAATGACACTGAGCTTTTAAAAAGGTATTACCTTAATTGCGAAGGTACTGATCATAGTAGAGCTAATCATTGATGCAGTCCCTTTACCAACAAACATAAGCATACTAATAACACTGGAGATGAAGGTTGTAACATCTCTACATAACACATCATATATGCCTTTTATTTGGAAGTGGTGTCTATCAAAAGGGCCTGATTGATGGTATGCTGCACAAATGGTTGTTTTCTGGCAGGTTCCCCCATCTCTGCAGATACATTCTGAGGCACTGTAAGAGTATTCATTTGGTTCTTGGTCACCTCCCTGACCAAGGCACTTTTTGCCAGGAAATTTAGTTTGGCTAGACTTCCAGATCTAGGGAGACTTGCAATTTAATGTAAATTAATTATAAAAAAAATCATACAATGTGATTTTGTGGATTTTTGTTTTGTGTACCTATGGTAGAAATTACAGACCTCTACATGCTGTAGGAAGTAGGAAAACCTGCAAAATCAGCAGTGTATGAAATATTTGTTCTCCCCACACATGAAGGCAATGAAGGCACTGGC
>JACXGJ010007963.1:0-28628 GCA_016801105.1 Esox niger | reverse complement strand
GTGTGTCAGTGTGTGGAGGTCAGTGTGTCTGTGTGTGGAGGTCAGTGTGTCTGTGTGTGGAGGTCAGTGTGTCTGTGTGTGGAGGTCAGTTTGTCTGTGTGTGGAGGTCAGTTTGTCTGTGTGTGGAGGTCAGTTTGTCTGTGTGTGGAGGTCTGTGTGTCCGTTTTTGGAGGTTAGTGTGTTGTGTGTGGAGGTCAGTGTGTTGTGTGTGTATGACTAATGTGTGAATCAAATAAATGTATTTATTAACATGTATGTGTCGAGTGTGTTGAGTTTACCAGGGTCCTCTTTTGCACTGTGAGCAGCCACACTTCCCAGAGTCCACCATGGTACAGCGTTGGTTTCTGGACATAGATTCAGAGTAGCCCGGCGCTGGACTAGAAACCATGATGGAGTATCTCTGTTGAGGGCCGGTTCGCCCACACAGATTAAGCTGAGTCCTGCACGACAAAAAGACAACCTCAGTGGAGATTCTCCTTGAGGCTTCTTTTTGTTTTTAAGTTCAGGACCGGTCATAAACTGTCAGCGAAAACCTGATCTGTGAAAGGGATTTCTCATCCAGGACTGAGTTCAATCTGTGCGTGGGAAAAACATGCCTTGGTGTTGGATTTGTGTGACAGCGACATGGGTCTGTCTTTTCCTAGGTCCAACACTCTGACCTGTACCGGAAGGACCAGTTCCACTGCTGTGAACTGGGGCTCCAGAGTCTGTTGGAGACAGAGGGGGAGAACCTGCCACCTCAAAACCAGCCACAATTACCCTCCTCCCCGGGGTCGCCAGGTTCCTCAACGGGGGCCACCGCACCTGAGACGGGGGTGCTTAAACCGATGCGGAAGCTGGGGAGGCAGGAGTCCCCTCTCAGTAGGGACACACTGCTGGCCGGGAGGGAGAGGGAGAGAGAGAAAGAGAGAGAACGAGAAAGGGAGAGAGAAAGGTCACGCGAGAGGGTGGGGGAAATCCTTATGGCTTATAGAACGACCGTCCCCGATAGGTCACCTAACCGTGGGGGAGGAGCCACGACTGATAATATGCAATCCGTGGCCAGAAAACCCTCAACCAGTGAGCACACCTTCAGTCCACAGAGTAGCCCAACCTACAGAGCCCAGTCCAGCCAGTCGCCAAGTCTTGAGTCCATCAGAAGTACGAGCCCCAAAACCACAAGTCCCAGTACTCCAACGGGCTCCCCAGGTGTATTCAGGGGCCCTTCAGAAGGAGCGGAAAAGAACCAGGGTCAGACTAGCATGTTCATCAAGCAGCAGAGCCCCCGGACGCCAGTGAGTACGAGCCCTCTGAGCCAGGACACGCCGGAGAAGGTCGGAGGGGACAGAACAGAGCCAAAGCCAAACGGAGACAGCAGGATGGCTCCTCCCCCACCTCGTCCTAGCATGCCCTGTGGGGGCCTAGCGAGAGGCCCTAGTCCAGACAGAGGCGGGGGCACGGGGGGCGCCTCGTCAGTGACGTCTGGCTCAGCGGGTATGTTCAAGGCCAGTGGTAAAATCCCCGGCGTGGTGGGAGAGGGCCTGAGGAAGAACGGTGCGGAGAGCAACGACTCCCCAAGAACTTTGGAGCTGGGCTTGAGGAGCCCCAAAAGCCCCAAACCTCCAGCGAGGGCCCTGGCTCCGGCAGTCCCACCCCACGGCCAGCCCCTCTCCATGGGAAAGGTGAGGCAGGGCTTGGGGCCCGTCAACTGCTACAGGGGCACTCTGGACTGGGAGGATAAATGTCGTCTTGAGGTGGTGGAAGAACACTCTCCGTCCCCCTCCCCGTCCCCCACAGGCGTCACCCCAACACTCTGCGCCCCGTCCTTCTGTCCGGGCAGGACCAGGCCCGCCTCCCCGGGTGACAAGACCAGCTTTGTCACTCAGCTGACCAGCGCTGCCAAGTCAGTCCTGGGGCCTATAAAGGGGTCAATGGCATCCCAGACCCAGGAGTTGACCAGGGGGAAAGAGCAGAAAGACATGCCCAGGGCAGGTGAGGAGAAGCAGGGCACCGCAGCAGGAAAGTCTGAGGCTTCATCGGGACCCTGCGGCAGGATGGTCAGCGGTGGCACGTCAGTGGCCCAACATCCAGTTAACTCCGTCACTCCGTCTGACAAGGCATCTACGGGTAGCAGCCTCCCCAAACTGTAACGCCGACATCAAAGGGGAGTGTAGAGGGAAGGACACAGACCAATGAGATGTTATTTCGGAGTTCCAGAACAATTCACCAATGACACGCACTTAAATAAGAGAACATTCCAGTTCTAGAGGAGAACGTCATATCGATGATTGAGCAGAACGACGATGAAGGTGCTGTTATGGGCATTTTGTACCCAGTAAGCATATATATATATAACAGCACTCCTCTTTAAGAACTATTAGATATCTATAACGTGTATGTGTGTGTGTGTGTGTGTGTGTGTGTGTGTGTTACTGTGAAACACCAAACCTAGTCATTTACTCTGCATCTCTGTTTCCAACCAACTAACCAAACAGCCAGGCACCATGGTTTCTGTAACTCACTTCAAAAGGCTCATTCCCAGACTGAGACTCAGTCAGATTGTTTCATCATGACAGCCACAGCAATGCAACACGAAAGCCAGTTGCAAATGTGTCTTTAGAAAGTAAATGAGGAAATAGTCTTTCTCTGATACCGATAATGGGCTTTACAGTAGGATAAATGTAGACGGGCGTCTATCAACTGATATCTCACATTATCATAGTATGTCATCAGTGATGCCAAAATGGAGAAGCATCCTTGAGTTAATTCTGGGCGACTTGAAGGCATTTTGTCTGTCCTGGATTGTGTCCTAAATGGCACTCTAGCCATAGCCTCTGGAGTCCACTACTTTTAAACAGAAGCTCTGTGGCTCTGATCCAAAGTAGTGCTCTATATTGCATAGGGGAACGCTGGTTCCATTTACCTATAGTTCCATGGGTGAAAAGTGAAGCTGCTCAGGGCTCTTTTATCCACAGAACAGGAGGGATGGCGTAAGATTACGGCTTCAGCTGCAGCACGCACACACACTCACACACATTGGACACACTGATATACATGCATATAAATCCCACACCTCTGTGTGTGTGTGTGTGTGTGTGTGTGTGTGTGTGTGTGTGTGTGTGTGTGTGTGTGTGTGTGTGTGTGTGTGTGTGTTCCCGTGTGTCTGCACAGGGATGTTTTCAGTAAACCGGAAACTATACAGAAATGGCCAGAATCCAAACTGGAATAACATTATTGAACTGGAATGGAGTTTTGTTCGGGAATGAAATGCACGGGAACTTTCCCTGGCTTCACAGTGACTGTAGGGACATTACTGTAAATATCTGTAAAGACTTGAGAAATATGAATTATACGGATATATTTATATTCTGGCTGTCCAGTTCAGACATTTTCAAGTATCATGTTTGTTTTGAACCAGAAAGATGAAGATGAAGAAGAAGAAGGTGGGAGTATATGTGTTAGGTTGAATGGAAGGACTATCCATTTAGGGCTGTATGGATAAGATTGAGATTTTCGTCCTTTGATGTCAAATGGGCACTCGCTGTTAACTTAATCTGTGCCTGTTTTCCCATTAACCTTGCATTCATTCCTAGCCCTCTCTGGTGTCGGGTACCTAATAACATTTGGTAATTAGAATTACAAAATTCTGACTGTCTTCCCCAAAAATCACACAGGTTTTCCTGAAACCCCTGTTGGAAGTCCGTAGGGAATAAGTAGGAGTCATTCAACTAGGATTTCTGAAAAATCTTGAAATATTGGGAATGTTCCTGGAATTTATTAACACTGAAATCAATCCGTGTTTCACCACAGTAGGATCAAGGTATTGACCACTGCATTTGTCTGTAAGTAATGATAATACACTGTGGATTATTTTAATGCTGAAATGAGTCCTCTAACTTTCTGTCTCTCTCTCACACACACACACACACACGCACGCATTTCTCTTCTATCAAACACGTAACACCCAACTGCGCAACATCCATAGTCTTTATGCAAATTATTGGCAAATTCTGGTGGAACGTTTTGTGACAATATGCAAGAAGCTTTCATGTGCAGTAGTCCAGTACTTTGCTAGTTTACAGTGGACTGCCTGTAGCCTATAAAATGGATTATACTGCCCACTAGTGGTAATTATATATAACATTGTTTTACAATGTCATGATGGTTATTCCATGTGATTTAACATAGTTTATTGAAAATAAATATCTTGTTTTTTACTTTTATGGAGTTTATTATAACCATGTCTGAGAGATGTAAAATGTTATATGATGATTATAGAAAGACAGACTTTAGGGAAGATGTGGTGATGAATAGATCTACTGAATATGCAGTTGTCTGATGTTTTGGTGAATAACTTGGCATTTCGTTTTGCAGTGTTTTTCAACACATAAAACATTCCACTTCTTATTATGTAATGGGAATACGAGAAAAATGTGTCATTATCCATAGATGGTCATTATCAATAGATGGTCATTATTCATAGATGGTTATTATCCATAGATGGTCATTAACCATAGATGGTCATTATCAATAGAGAAAAAAAATCACATATAGAATGACAATAGTGCCCATTTGACTGCGGTGGTTTTGCGGACATTTCCCTGAGAACTTTAAATGGAAGTCCATACAATCTGTTGTATTATTTAACTATATGCAGTAATTACACACCGTTATCATGCTCATGGTGAATTGTTTGAAATGCACTTTATATTTTCAGAATTGTTTTCATTAAAATGTGATTGTTTTGGTCTGAATAGTTGTGTATATGGGAAAAAATAAACTCTAAACTGTATGTATAAACAAATACAAATGTATTTGTTTATAATGACCACCAACTACAAAATCTTCTTGAGCTATTTCCTAACTACCTTTTTTTCTCATTACATCTGCAGTCTACATTAGGAATGACCCAGGGCATATTCTGCATTATCGTAAGGTAGACAAAAGAACCATATCCTAGTCGCTGTAGGTAGAACTTCCCTGACTTAAGCAGCTATCAGCATAAACAACTGCTAGTCAGAATTGACAAGTGATAATGGACAAGTGATATTACATTAAGGTATTCAATACTGTGTTCTGTTTTGTATATATTTATTTGTATTTTGTTATTGCTAGATGTGATGTCTAATACTGCACACACCTGAAGAGCAGTATTTCGAAATAAACTTTTAATTTATCCAAACTTGAACATCCTTTTTGTTGTGCACATATAAATCACAGAGCAGTCCATCAACAGGACAATGAAAACGTCGTTTTTCAGAGCCAAAAGGTAACGTTCTTGGCTATCCTAAGGTTCAGACAGACAGAACGTCACCGTGGAAAATACCCAGATTGTGGAGAGGTTTATGGGTCACAGACTTCCGACGAACATTGCATGCAAAGGATATGCGAACAAGTACTTCATCTGTCTATTTTACTACTGTATACATAATGTATAATCTACCCAAACACCCCTGGCTACATAAAATGGAGGAGCAGAAAAGAATATCAACAGCTAGAGCCTTCCCATTAATTGCGTTGTGTAGGATCCTCAACTGCTTCTGGGCCGTCAATGATTATACTGGCTGTGTTAACTATTGCATTTAATCACTAAAGGTATTAAATCAATAAGGAATATAAATACATACGAGTAAGGGTCAGATAAATAACTAAAATTCAGATAGAATATGTAACTTAATTATATAATAAAATATAATGTATTTTATGGACCCCGGTATAGTTATTTACAGACATTTTTGAGAATTATAAGATGATCTCAAATTTTGGACGTCATCAAATTCATACATTGACTTGACAGTCCACAGAACGCGCAAATGTTATCATTGCCTTATTAAAAATATTCAAATCAATAGTTTGACGCAAATTTGCAACTAGATTGACCAATCACGAGACTCATTCGACCTGACAAGAAGTCATTGCTAGATGTTCCTCCCTATTACGCTATGCTATGTTATCGCTGAATTCGGCAAGTCAGTTTGCTAGGCTAGCCCGCCAGGCAGCGAGCTAGCTAACAAGCAGAGAAAGAGTTATCGTTATATAATCCGATTTGTATGAATCTTTGGATGTCGAATAACGTATATTAATGGTTGACATTGGCTTTCTTTGCCTTTGTCTTCCGAAAAGACGTAAGTTCGGTAGGTAGCATAAGCGTGTTTGCTACAAGTAGCAAATTGGTGGCCTCATTTTCTTAGAACCACGGAGACGCCGGTAGCTACCGTCGAGCTATTTGAAATGTTCGAGCTGGATGAAAACCCTTCATGTCAATGACACCACTCAAAAAAAGGTACCGTTTTGAGGTTGTTTGACGTTGCGTTGGATGTTCCAGAACTAGTAGTTGTAGTCAGCCGGACAGTTGGTGAGACTCACTGTTTTAGTAGAGTGCTTGTTACGGTAATATATATTTAAGACCACTGAAAGATATAGCTGTTTTAATGAAAATTTCATGCACCCTGACCCCATTTATATGCCTAATTATTTGGTTGACATGTTACTTCGTTATAGTATACGACAAATGACTGATTGGCTACGCAGTTACATATAGCGAACATAGTTCAGTTAAATAGTATTTTCGTCTTTATACACTCAGTGGCGAATGCATACATATGCCTTACCGGTTACACAGTGGAAATAGTTATTTGCCTAGTTAGCCGCTGTAAATAATAGGTTGACTAGCTTGCTACCAAGCTTCTTCAGTTATCCACTTAACCCCTTGAGCTATTTGTTGTCACAGATCACATGATTGCTATTCAAACCTATTTTCCAGGAAGGCGTATAGAGATTCCTTCTCCTTGTCAAGTCATGTACATTCCAGCGTTACTACTCTGTCGTAACGTTGTACAGTATGTTCTTTTGCTTCTTGCTTAGCGACAGCGAATCACCCTATGATGACATTACTTCGAAACTCACTCAGCGACAACTTCTTTCCTCTAGTTTCGATCAGTAGGAAAGAAGTGGTTTAATTTGATACGAACTGAGACTAAAAGTGTCGACTTGTCCAACCACGGCAACACCTGCTCTCAACTGCTGGTCAGCATTGTCTAGCATAATCCTCATTTGCCAGAACGGTGTAAGCATTGTCGTGTTCAAATCCCTTGGTGAATCTGCCCGATGTTCTGCGCCTGATATTGTGCAGTTTTTCAGATGCCCAGCTAGCATAATCTTTCTCTTGTAATGTTTAAACTTGGCCTTTGCACTGGATGAACAAATGCACAGAGGTATTAAAAACAGACACGTAGCCCTTACCGCAGAAATGTATCTCTCCATTTTCACCCCTCTGTCATCTCTGACTCTGTACTACCCCCTCCTCACACAGGTCGTCAATAGACATGGGGAGCTCTGTTACCCAGCTCTAAGCCTGAGCCATGAACTCCGTGTCTCCCAGTGCAGCTCAGTATGTGGGGGGAGTCGGGGCGAGCGTAGTGGGTCAGGACAACACTGTCCAGGGAAAGGTGATCCGGGGGCCCCTGCAGGCCCCACTGGGGGACCCTGGTGGTGGAAGTAGCTTTGGGAACCAGGAGGGTCCCCACGTTGGTGGAGTTAGAGCCATGGATGCCAACATGGCTGGAGAACCAGATGAGGTGGACAAACTCAAGGCCAAGCTGATGTCGGCTTGGAATAATGTCAAATATGGTACGTGTGTGTTGTTTATCTCATTTCCTTAAAAGTTCAAATTGTATTTATTGCTTATCGGTATAACTGCAATAATATCCAGTTTTTGCATGTATCCAACTTTTCATTTTTCTCTAAAGACATGGAAACAAGGCCTAATGGCTGATTATCTGTAATTGTTCTGCAAAAGTCTTCCTCCTTCCTCATCAAAAGCCTAAGGCTCCCCTTAAATGGTTGTTCTTTCACTTTTTCAGGCTGGTCGGTCAAATCGAAAACCACATTCAACAAGAACTCTCCTGTCACTGTTATGGGCCATTCCTATGTGCTTAATTGCGAAGGTAGCTAACCTCCAACTACCCCCCCCCCCCCACAGTTACATTTGTAGGGGACAGAAAGTGTAAATAAAGCCCCAATATTACTGCCTTTATTTTTCTAGGGTTTTGCTCCATACCCAGAAAGCTAAACTGTTAGAATGTTACCTTTTTTTCCCATCTCCTAATGGGTCTCTCCCTCTCTCCCCTCCCAGACGAGGTGGAGCGGTTCAGGCTAGCGTTTGTGTCCCGGCTGTGGCTGACCTACCGCCGGGAGTTCCCCCAGCTGGAGGGCTCCACGTGGACCACCGACTGCGGCTGGGGCTGCATGCTGCGCAGTGGACAGATGCTTCTGGCCCAGGGCCTCCTGGTGCACCTGCTGCCCCAAGGTGACGCCCCTGGCCCCGCCCCTGCGGGACAACCCCCCCCCACCTCCGTATGAACGTGTGGAGACCTGATAGGGTTGTAATACTATGCAAATGTAGAATCGTCAACCTAGCCTGTCTCGAGGGGCGAGGTCATGCCGTTACTTCATTTCTCCGATCTATTCAGATGTCCAAATGGGCATCAGGCTTGGAGGCCTATATGGGATTGGACCCTCTCTCTCTCTTTTATAATGTTCTGTCATAACCCCTTCTCGTCTCTTTTTCTAACCCCTAACCGCCCCCCCTTCTGTGTTCTATAATTTAGACTGGTCGTGGCCGGACGCCCAGGAGTTGGCCGACGTGGACTTCGAAGCTCTGAGACCCCGCTCCCCATCCCGCGCTGGGGGCGTTCCAATCCCCTCCTTCGGCTACTCCTCCCCGCGTACCCCCACCACGCCCCAGAAGACCCCAATGCCCGGGGACGCTGCTCTCCCCCGGGGCCAGAAGGCCAGGCCAGAGGCAGGCAGGCACAGCCAGTCTGAGCCCCTCCACCGGAGGCTTGTAGCCTGGTTTGGGGACGTTCCTCCGGCCCCGTTCGGACTGCACCAGCTGGTGGAGTTGGGAAGGAGCTCCGGGAAGAAGGCGGGGGACTGGTATGGCCCCTCAGTGGTGGCCCACATACTACAGTGAGGAGAGCTCTTTATGGATATGTTTTGAATATTGTTTCATTTATGTCCATTCTTCCTGTTATAATTATGATGAATCATTGATTGGCGTTTGGCCACAATGACAATACTGTCATCGCTTCAGCTGTAGTCATCTAATTAATAGAAATTGCCTCAGATATATGATCAACGACAGCATAGTGGGTGGACCTGACCCAAAGGAGCAAAACAGGAAGTATATGCAGGAAGTCGGCATTGCAATGTACTACATTGAGTACATCAACTGGCATTGTGTGTAAAAAGATACATTCCAGTATTTCAGTGCTGTAAAAACTATTGTATATTTCCTGAGTGTGTACAGTGTTGAATTCTGTGTAATGTCATAGCATGGTGGGTCAGAAAGCAGTGTTCTGCAGACAAATTTAACCTCATGCCCAGTTAGGTGTTGAGCTTGTCGATCTGTGAACATCTCTGATTCTGGGTATGGGTTGAGCGTCTTCTCCCTCTGTTCCAGAAAAGCAGTGGCCCAAACGTCTGCAGTTCAGAACCTTATCGTGTATGTGGCCCAGGACTGTACTGGTGAGTTCAATGTCAAACAGGACCAGCGTTGCCAAATCAAGGTGGGGTTGGGGGGGTTTGGGAAGTGTTACGCCCTCCGTTCCCTGCCTCTGACCGCTGGTTTCCTACAGTGTACAAAGGGGATGTGGTGCGCCTATGTGACCAGTCGTTGACCCACGGAAGGCCCGGTCCGGAGCGTAGCGGGTCAGACTGGACGTCTGTCATCATTCTGGTACCTGTCAGACTAGGTGGAGAGTCTCTCAACCCGTCCTACATCCAGTGTGTCAAGGTGTGTATACACACACACACACACACACACACACACACACACATTATCAAACTTCTAGAAATGGACTTAGTCTTACACATGCACACTCACAACCCGGTTGATTGTGGGTTCAAATCCCAGGGCCATATAAATGTGAGACATGTGGATGTGTGTCTGTCATTTGTTGCTTGTGTCTTCTAAATGGGCGTATTGTTATACAGTTTTAAATGCAGGAATGTAGCTGTGGCCAGATGTGTTGCCCCCCTTGCACTTTCTTCAAATGTCACATTGGGGGGGGGTCAGTGTCCTGCTGGAATATCCATGGCCTTTAATGGAGAACCAGCTTTCTGACACTGGTTTTGAAAATGCTCTCCAAAATGCCTTGGTACTCTGGATTTCATGATGCCACGGACATGTTTAAGACACCCTGTGTCAGAGGGAGCAAGGCAGCCCCATCACTGAGCCTCCTCCTTGTTTGACTGTGGGGGAAGATCATGTTTTCTTTGAAGGCTTTGTTTTGTTTCCTGTAATCACAGAGATTGTGCTTGGTTACACATTAGTGTCTGACCTCTTAATCCAGTTTTTCTTCTTTATTTAATTGTTTTCTCCATGCCCTGAACTCAAAACCGGAGTCCTTTTCTCTATTCAGACCAAGTGAATAAGCAACTTGCTTTGTCGAAGTCCAAAGTACCGAATAAATCACATGCAAAATATCTAAATGTATCTTGGTGTCAGTAATATTGTCCAGGGCTTTTTTAGATGTCTTTGTGAAATAAGATACAAGATAGAAATTATTTTAGTTGGGGGGTGGGGTGTTAAACTGCAAACACTAAAAATACACATCACATTGTCAAAATATATTTTTAATATTCAGTTTTCTAAAGAAATGGTACTTTAATAAAGTGCATGGGTGCCAATACTGGCGGCCACGCCTGTTTGTGATGGGTTGTGATTATGGTTTAGACAAAGTCACAAAATGTTTTTCTTTCTCTGCTGCTGTTGTCACTTTAACATGAGTATGCATGTCTCTGTCTTCAGAACATTCTCAGGTTAAAATGCTGTATCGGAATCATCGGAGGCAAACCCAAGCATTCACTGTTCTTTATTGGCTGCCAAGGTAAAAACTGCACCGGTCAGTGGCTTCTGATTAGCCTCTGGCCTGTCAGTTTACAATGCCTTCTTCCTGTTTCCTGTCCAATCAGATGAGCAGCTGCTGTATCTGGACCCTCACTACTGTCAGGCGGTGGTGGATGTCACACAAGGCAACTTCCCCCTGGAGGTTGGTGCTTTATATCCACTATTTACTCCCTCAGTTCTCTGTCTGTCTGTCCTGGTAGCTGCTTGGACTTTCTGTCTATTCTGTGAGCAGTGTTGTCTGGATAGAAGTACAAACCCGTTTCTGGGGAAGTTGGGACGTTGTGTGAAATGCAAATAAGAACAGAATGCAATGAAAATAGTACAAAGACAACATATCAAATGTTGAAACGGAGGAATTTTATTGTTTTAGGAAAAATACCTGCCTATTTTGAATTTGATGCCAGCAACGTTTAAAAAAATGTTGTTACAGAGGCATGTTTACCACTGTGTTGTATCACCTCTTTGTTTGGGAACTCTGATCCATCACTGTAGTTTGGAAAGTGATTTTTTTTTTCCTTTTACTTGCTTGATAGTATTTCAGCTGCTCAGCAGTTCAGGGTCTCCTTAGCCATATCTTCATGTCATAATGCACCAAATGTTTTGAATGGGTGACAGGTTTGGACTGCAGGCAGAGTAGTTTAGCACACAGACAATTTTACTATGGAGCCATGATGTTGTAATAAATACACAATGTGGTTTGGCTTTGTCCTGTTGAAAAAAGCAAGGTCTTTTCTGAAAAAGACCTTGCACTAATACCTTTTGAGCTCTCTGCTGATAACAAGCTGGATGGTCCCTCTTCAGCCCGGAGGACGCGGCATCTATGATTACCAAAAATAATTTCAAATTTTGATTAGTCAGACCACAGGACAGTTTCCACTTCGCCTCAGTCCATCTTAAATGAACTCTGGTAGTGTTTCTGGAACTTGTTTGTATAGCGTTTCTGCTTTACATGATAAGCGTTTTAACATGCATATGTGGATGCAAGGACGCACTGTGCTCACAGATTGTGGTGTTCAGAATTGTTCCTGAGCCCATGCAGTGATGACCACTACAGAATTATATCTGTTTTGAATGCAGTGCCGCCTGAGGGCCCGGAAACAATATTGTTTTTCAGATTTGTCCCTCGCATACAGAGATTTCTGTGGGTTCTCTGAATCTTTTAATGATAATATGTACTCTAGACGGTAACATCCATAAACACTCCGCAATATTACGTTTGAGAAACGTTATACTTAAATTGTTGCGGTATATGCCTGCGTGGTCTTTCACAGATTGGTGAACTCTACATTTTACACAGCGTCCCACCTTTTTGGGAAACAGGATTGTAGTTAAATTCAGACACGGAGCTTGCCTTTTAATATTCTGTCTGTCCTCATCACATCCCCAGTCATTCCACTGTAGCTCCCCGAGAAAAATGCCTTTCAGTCGGATGGACCCCAGCTGTACGATTGGCTTCTACGCCAGGACCAAGAAGGACTTTGAGTCTCTGTGTGGCAATGTTAGTGAGGTGAGTTCATTTCATCTTGATTCTGGATAGGGTCCTTAGTTGCCAACATACCAACAATATTTTATAACCCAATATTTCTTCCCCCGCCCCCCCTTTTCAGGCACTGTCGTCTTCCAGAGAGAAGTATCCGATCTTTACCTTTGTGGAGGGTCAGGGTCAGGATTATGGTTTGGTGGATCAAAGCTCCTCCCACCTCCACTCTGATACCTCCCCCAGCCCCACCCACATCCTTCCCCCAGGCAAGCTGAACAAGAGCAATAACCGAGGCAGCTTGGATGAATTTGTCTTCCTGTGAGTACTAGGCAGTGTTGACAAGGAACAAAATGTTCTGGCAAGCTGGACAATTCAGGGTGGTACTCTTGGAGCTTGTCCGATAAGAAACCCTCGTTGTCATTCTCCTGTTGCAAAATAATCCAAAGAATTGGACTGTGCTAAATTGAGCACCCTATCTGGCTACACGGTGGGCAAAAGATTGAGTTCTCGAGTTTTAACAAAGATTCAGATTTCCTGATCTTTGCACTCAAAGAGATGAATGCTTTTTGCTATATAATACACCGGAACCTGTTTCTGTCCTATTCAATGTGTTATGTCAACTGAATGTCATTGTTGGTCTGTCTCAACAGAAGGTGGGATTATAATGTAGCACTAGGATTTACTTGCTGGGACTTTTATTTTGCAAATGGGACCATGGTGCCAGAATGAGATCTATATGACAGAAGGAACTCAACCCGGTTCTCTGATGTACATCTGCTGCACAGACCTGGGGTTTTATTTGACTTTTTATTTATTTATAGGAGTTATAGGCTGAGGTGTGGTTTGTTTGTTTGTTTGTTTGTTTGTGTGTGTTTGTCTGCTGTAAAGATTACCATGTGATCTGAAGCCGTCCACGTGTTGTTGAACAGCTGTGACGTTCACTCCCTCTCTAGAGACTAAACTCCTGACCTCTTTGTCCTCCGCTGACCTCTCGCCTAGGAACGATGCTGCCCTACAACGTCATGGCTGTAGTATCGCACTGATATTACACGGCTGTAGTATCGCACTGATATTACACGGCTGTAGTATCGCACTGATATTACACGGCTGTAGTATCGCACTGATATTACACGGCTGTAGTATCGCACTGATATTACACGGCTGTAGTATCGCACTGATATTACACGGCTGTAGTATCGCACTGATATTACACGCCTGTAGTATCGCACTGATATTACACGCCTGTAGTATCGCACTGATATTACACGCCTGTAGTATCGCCCTGATATTACACGGCTGTAGTATCGCACTGATCCATCAGGATGCTGTTTTTAATCTCAGTATGTAGTTGAATGGGATTCTCTTAGAAGAACTGTGTAAATGAGACTTGATGAATGATATTAAACAGGATTTGTTTGTGCTTTCATGCAGCTAGGATTTTTTTAATTGTAATTTTCTGGTTTGTTTTTGCCATCCGGGTTTTACGAAGGCAGTTTTTTGCCACTTGCACCATCATTTATTATACCACTTGTTTAACACTGGAACTTGTATGCTGAGGTTATCTTGATACTTTTAGTTCATACCCAACCTCTGTTGTCTTCTAGCTTATGGTTCAGCTAAAAGCCATACTCTCTACACTACACATCTGGGATAAGTGTACCGAAATCTATGTTTTTATATTTCTAATATTTACTGCATAATTTGTGGAGACAATGGAAGATAAATCTCTCATTTGAAGTTTTTTTTTAATAACTTCACTTGAACCACTGTTTTCATGTCAGGAAAGAATATTTGATAATGAGTTAAAAGTCTGTACTCTGATTAATTGGTAACCATGGATATTCCTTATCAGTCCATCTCTACATTTATAAGCTAACAATCTAAGTACCTGAAATTCTGCAACTGATCAAAAACGAATTCAAGAAAACACAGAAATGCATTGACATTGTGCGCCCCCCCTCCCCCCACACGCGGGTGTAACGTTTTCATTCCTGTCAATATTTATTTGTATTTTTTTTTTACATGTAACCTATTGAAGAGTAATTTTGTAGAAATGTGGGGTTTGTCAACTTTGACACTGAGGGGCAAGATCCATCAGTAACATAGTGAATATTCCGCTAACGTGCTGCTTGGCGGTTAAACTCCACGCCCAGAGTGGATCACCGGATTGGTGGTGTTGAAGTTCATTAATATGCAACTCAACCATGCACTGAAGATTAAGGATTCCTCAAAAAAGACACTCAGGTCACAAAAGTTATACAATAAGCTTTCTGAAACCCCAGTGACACACTTATTTTAGATAAAATGTATCGTGCACCCCCCCGTTCTGCCATAATGACTCCAACATGGTTTCTCTTCAGGTGGATTATGTATCGCAGTCATGCTCACATGCAATGCAAGTTAGATTTGCAGCTGATCTTTATTTGTGCCCAACTTTTGACCGGTATAGCTTCTGCCATCGCTTTGTCGTTGCTATTTAAATATTTTTTGATCAGTTATTTGTTGCACCCTTAGCACAAACTGTTTTTTTATTTCGGCGTCACATCAATGTAGAAAACTTTTGTCCATTATAATGTAGGTCTAAGCTGTTTGAATGCAATAAACAAAACGTCTATGCCATACGTTTCAATACAAAGTATCTAAATGTGTTTACAGTACATGAGACAACTCAGTCTTTGACTAAGCCATTTTGAAATACAATGTGTAGCATACATGCATACATGCATACATGCATGCACTGGGAACCACAGCACTATGCAAAGTTGATATTCATCATGATGGATATGATTTAAATTTTGACTTAGTTCAGTAGTGGTGATTTTTTTGGAAGTGTGCACTTTAAGCCCTCCTGAATTTAAGTTTAACAGTAAAGACCATATGAAATAAAAATGTGAGTTATATTTGAATGATCCAGCATGTAGCAGCGGTACACTAAGCTAGGTAACTACTTTGTTGGTTTTGATATGGTTGGTAACAAATTGGATTAAACATTCAAGTAAAATGGTAATATGCCCATGAATAAATGTATTGATCCCTTAAATTTTCTTTATGGGTGCTTGCACAATTTTGCAAAAAGTTGTAGCACTACCATATCTTAATAATTGTCAATTTGGCATAAAATAAAGTCACATGGATGTAACAAGCATATACTAGAGCATTAAACATCTATTTGGTTTAAATCCAGAGATTATAGTGGGATTAATTGGTATGTGATTTTAACAGGTATCTGGGTTTAATAGGTAAGCTTTTCCTATTGTGCAAATCACTATGTTGGCCGTTAGGCACTGAAGTTTTACTCATTCTGGACAGTGTTAATAAATACATTTGCTATATTATGACCCCATCCGAAAGTATTCAGACCCTTCTTTTTCTGCACCTTTCGCAGTTAGATTAAATTCATACTTGATTAGAACACAATATATCCCATAATTGCAAAGCGAAAACAGATAAAATTCATATATTATTTTGTCAAATTATTGAATATAAATTAACTGATATCTTGTGCATAAGTAATTAAAGTATTTCATAGAACATTGCTGTGTCTGAGCTGCCAGCCTGTAATCTAGAAATGTCATGCACCACATTTGACCAGGATCAGTAAGAGTTTGGTGAAAGGTAGTGTGCTAACTTAAGTGTGTTGTCATTTGGGACAAATCCGTACGTGGTATCAGCATTGTATGCAACTGCCATCACCCTTTTATAAAAGCTCTGTTTTTTCCTTGTGTTAAAACATTGAGGTTCACTTTTATTTTCAACCAAGAATTGTCACATAAAATTCTTACATTTGCTAATGAACTCCAAGTGACATTGATATATAAAGGATGACCTTTTAAAATCTGTTGTATACGAGGTTATTAAAGTTGTAACATTTTGTTGTCTTCATTAGCGGAACGTGAGACTGAAGATTGACTGGTGGCAACTCTTGGCAGTATCTTTTTGGTGTTTGCCAGGTGACTGGGCAGCGACAACAAACTCCAGTCAGAAGTACCATGCTTTGTTCTTTGTATCATTCCTTCCCTGAACTCAAACTACACTTGAAATTTTGGGAAGACTGAATAACTACTAGTATACACTGGGAATACAATAACCAAGTAGCCTCTATCACTGTAATAATTGATACATGCATATTCACATTCAGACTGAGATAAGTAACTTTTCATGAAATTGTCATTTTTCTTAAGATTCTGCTCCACAAACATAGCAGTAGTGATGGGGGAATAGAAAACTTAGATATATGTAGACACGTCAAATACACAAAATGTTTTGGTTGTCTATCGGAACATGAAGGCCCGGCTGCATAGGGACGCATGCGCCATTGTCAGAGGCAGTCGGTCATGATCACCGCGGTGGTGAGGGAGGGGGCGCTCGAGCCACGTCGTTGAATCAAATCAACGCTTCAAGAGCGTTTGGCTGTTTACAGAAGATCTGGGTTGAGTTTATTGATTAGTATCGTAACGTTTCTAATAAAACCAAATTCAGGACAACGAGACACCGGCGAGCCTTGAATTTATCACGGGTAAGTCCGACGGTGACAGAATCACAGACAGTCCGCCATTCCCCTTTTTATAGAAGACTCCCCGTATTCTCTGTATGCAAGGGATGGAATTCATAACGGTCATGTATATCCTACCTCGAGTTCACGTTCAGGCGATAGGCCAACGTAAAGAAACTGCTATCAGTGCTATGCAACGGGAGACTCCGCGCAGCGAGTGGCTTTTGGTGCAACGCAGGGTGTAACAGCTCCACATAAAGAATGGATAGTGATGCTTGGTGTCATGCAATCCGCTTCTAAGTATCGATAGACGGATAATCAATAGATGGAATACTTTGTATATATCTGTGATATTTACAACCTCGTAATTTTTGCGTTCATAATTGTTGGTTCATGACCATACCAATTTTGGCCCTATCTACCCATTAAGAGAAAAAGTTTCGTGTGGCACATGCAGTAATTTGATATTCCATATATATTTTTAACTCAATTGGTTTGAATACTGAATGCTGATTGGTTGAAAGCCATGCGCGACGCATAGTGCCAAAGAACAGCTCTTATCGGTGGTATATTGGAGATATACCACACCTCACAGTATATTACCTGGGTATAGATATATGCACACATACATCCACTTAATGATTAATATGAGACAATCAAATTACAGATTGCATGTAGATGTATGCTCCATTTCTTCTCATCTGGCAATCAATCCAATAGCTGGAGGTCTTTTCTCCCACCCATTCCAGGATGTCCACTCCAGACCCTTCCATGGGTGGCACTCCAAGGCCAGGCCCTTCCCCAGGCCCAGGGCCCTCTCCCGGGGCGATGCTAGGCCCCAGCCCTGGTCCTTCTCCAGGGGGGTCCTCTCACAGCATGATGGGACCTGCCTCAGGGCCTCCTACGTCGGGTCTCCCCCTGCCTCAGCCTGGTCCTTCTGGATACTCCCAGGAGAACATACACACTCTGCACAAAGTAAGCCACTGTACACAGCCAGAGGGACACTTCAAAAACCACACCAGTGGCGATTTCCCATATTGTGTGGACAATAAGAAAATACATTGTGTAAGAAAATACATACTGTTATTGTGTATACATCACCTTTTATACCAACATGCGTCTTAAGTCCTAATCTTGTCAGTTTTCACCTGTACAGTCGAAAACCAGTTAACAATGTGTCTTTAAGTTGGTTTCATTGGTCTGGAATTATGGACAGAATCTGTACCTAAACACAGTCCGGACACATGTAAGTCCCAGGCATAAATGGGGTACCTGTATCTCTGCAGCCACTGGAAAGCCTGGAGCGGACCGGCTTGGAGAGGACCGGCATGGAGAGGACCGGCATGGAGAGGACCGGCATGGAGAGGGCCGGCATGGAGAGAACTGGCATGGAGAGAACTGGCATGGAGCGGACTGGCATGGAGCGGACTGGCATGGAGCGGACTGGCATGGAGCGGACTGGCATGGAGCGGACTAGCATGGAGCGGACTAGCATGGAGCGGACTGGCATGCATGAAAAGGGCATGAGTGACGAGTCACGCTTTGTCCAGATGAAGGGTATGTCCATGAGGCAAGGGGGTCACACTGGTATGGGTCCCCCACCCAGCCCCATGGACCAGCACTCTCAAGGTAGACACACACACACACACACACACACACACACACACACGTACACACTCTCCAGGGAGCTGTTGTGTTCAGAAAGAACGGTATCGTATAGATTAGACATGATTGTCTTCTGTGGTCGAATGGGGTTTTGTTCAGAGCTATTCATTACATTCCTAGCTGTAACTTTTTACCTCAAATAAAACCTTTCTCTTCCTGCTTCCCTCCGCCAGGCTACCACTCCCCATTAGGTGGCTCTGACCACTCCAGCCCGGTCCCTTCCAACGGGCCCCCGTCTGCCCCCCTGCAACCCTCCGGCAGCGGCCCTGGTTCTGGCCCGGGCTCTTCGGACAATTCCACCGGTGATACACAAACCCTGGCGGGACAGCAGAACCGACCAGGCGGGGCGCAGCAAAGTGGCTCTGGGCCTCACGGTTTGAGCCCGGGCCCAACCACACCTGGCCCATCGGGTGGAGGCACCACTCCCTTCAACCAGAACCAACTGCACCAGCTGCGGGCACAGATCATGGCCTACAAGGCATGTACCGGTCTATTGATGATTTAGTGTGTTGTACAATTCCACACCTTACTGAGGGAAGGAGCTGTCCACAGATGGTTTTTGCCAGGCAAAAGAGAAAGTCACATGACAACGGGACGAGTGCATTAACGCCACTTTATGGGCATTCTCATCAAAATCGAAAATTTCACGACAGCAGGGTGGACAATCAAGTAGGCGTACGTCGTTCGCGTTAAAATAACGTCCGTTATCGTCTGGACGTGATCCGTTTTTGAACTGTAGATGCTGGCCCGGGGGCAACCACTGCCGGACCATCTCCAGATGGCGGTCCAGGGGAAGAGGCCCATGGGATGCAGCCCTGGGATGCAGGGTCAGGGAGGACCGGGGCAGCCCATGTCAAGCCTGGCCCCCGGGGGTCCTGGATCTGTGGGGCCCGGAGGGGCTGGCCAGGGGCCCGGTGGAGGCCCGGGGGGACCGATGCCCCAGGGCTACAGCAGAGCTCACGGTGAGGGTGTGTGCAGTGGAACGTGGCTCTTGGGGTTAGCACTGGCTGGCAGAGATATGAACATTGCACAGGAAAAGGAAAGCGATATACTGATCAGCCAGCTGATCAGTGCCTGCATGCTGTAGGAATTAGCAAGCTTGTAGAATTCTGTTGTTATTTTGATCTAGCTGAATTGAAATGACAGTATAGAGGCTGCTATACCGTAGCTGGATTTCTCTTGTCTGATTGGTGTCTGATGGATTTAAACGTCCACCGTTTTTCATACTTAATTATCACTGTAACGTTCATGCAGGGATGATGGGACCCAACATGCCCCCTCCAGGGCCCTCTGGTCCAACAGGCCTGCAGGGACAGAACCTCAATGGCCCCCCCAAGCCCTGGCCTGAAGGTAAACCAGGCACATTTCTGTTAGGGCTGAAGAGGTTGGGTTTACTTTCACTCACATAGCAGTGGCTTACATACTGTAGCTGTGACTCAAAAAGCAGTGAGTTACATACTGTAGCTGTGACTCAAAAAGCAATGGCTCACATAGCTGTGACTCAAACAGCAATGTCTCACATAGCTGTGACTCAAAAAGCAGTGGCTCACATTCTGTAGCTGTGACTCAAAAAGCAGTGGCTCACACATGACTATGACCTGGCTCAGTAATCTACCTTTGCCCGTTTCTTTCTTCCCAGGTCCAATGGTGAATGCCGCCGCCCCATCCAACACCCCCCAGAAACTGATCCCTCCCCAGCCGACGGGACGTCCCTCGCCCGCTCCTCCCTCAGTACCCCCTGCGGCTAGCCCGGTCATGCCCCCCCAGACCCAGTCCCCCGGGCAGCCGGTCCAGCCTCAGCCCATATTGCCCCACCATGCCAAGCAGAACCGCATCACTCCCATCCAGAAACCACACGGCCTCGACCCGGTGGAGATACTGCAGGAGAGGGAGTACAGGTAACATACTAAGATCTGACCCTTGACCCCTAACCCCTAAGGAGCAGTCTGAGGTTGAGTCGATCTTCAGATTAAGGTCCCACTCTAGATACATAATAACCGCAGATTGTTTCACGATGCTACAAGCTTTCTCCCAATTCTATCTGTTTTGCTCTCTGACCCTCTCCGGGTGCTTTGTCCTTCTCTGGGTCTGTTTCTCTCTCTGGGGTTGCGTCTCTATTTCTTCTGTGGTGCGTCTGTGGTATATCCAGGCTTCAAGCCCGTATCACCCATCGCATAGCAGAGTTGGAGAACCTCCCAGGCTCTCTGGCTGGAGACCTCAGGACCAAGGCCACCATAGAACTCAAGGCCCTCCGGCTCCTCAACTTCCAGAGACAGGTACTTCAACATCCTCCCCAAGCGGAGGACCCACCCACCCGCACACAAACGAAAACATCATCCAAAACCAATGGTGGAAACGCGAGATTCCGCATCTGGTCGCTCTGAATACCACGTCCACACAAGCCCACTGAGCGACAGGCTGTGTAGGCCGTCGACCGAGCCTTCACCGCTGAACACCTCCTGTCGCTGTCTCCCTGCACAGCTGCGCCAGGAGGTGGTGGTGTGCATGCGCCGGGACACCTCCCTGGAGACCGCTCTGGACGCCAAGGCCTACAAGCGCAGCAAGCGCCAGTCCCTCCGGGAGGCTCGCATCACGGAGAAACTGGAGAAACAGCAGAAGATCGAACAGGAGCGCAAACGGCGTCAGAAGCATCAGGTACGCGCGATACGTGCTACGGGGTCACGCGCATCCCTCCCCTATTAAGCTTCTCCGGCGGACCGTGTCATTGGTTCTCTTGATTTGGTGATTTATTTAACATCTTAATACATTGTGTTTTCCAGCATTTGAGTTGTTCCTTCTTTGGATTGTAATATTTTTAATTCTCTGTACTAACTAGAACTATGATGTACTCTCTGATTTTTCTATTTGATTGAGTTCTGTTCTCTTCTTGCTTCCTCTCTCCAGGAGTATCTGAGCATTATCCTGGCCCATGCCAAAGACTTTAAGGAGTACCATCGCTCCATCACGGCCAAGATCCAGAAGGCCACCAAAGCCGTGGCCACGTACCACGCCAACACGGAGCGCGAGCAGAAGAAGGAGAATGAGCGCATCGAGAAGGAGAGAATGAGGAGACTGATGGTGAGGGGAATCACAAACACTGGCGGGCAACAGTAGATGTTCTCTTTCACACACACACACATTTGTTCAACTCCCCGCAATGTTGAATTGTCCGTGTCCTCTGATTTCGGGTGCTCCCAAGTGTTATATACCCAGTACACCCACCATCCCCTTCACGCTTACACACGACGCCCGTTCATCACACGTTAACAAGTGGCTGCCTGAACCTCCCCGACGTCCCTCCAGGCCGAGGATGAGGAAGGCTACCGCAAACTGATCGACCAGAAGAAGGACAAGCGTCTGGCCTACCTGCTTCAGCAGACAGACGAGTACGTGGCCAACCTCACCGAACTGGTCCGGGCCCACAAGCTGGTCCAAGCCCTGAAAGAGAAGAAGAAAAAGAAGAAGAAAAAGGTAGGGGGGGGGGCGGAGAGCTGTAAAACGGAGGTTAGTCAAATGCCCACCTCCAATGGTTTCATGAGAAAAGGTTCACGACTGACCCGTCTGCAGTCCAGCTAGCGCCTCCTGGGGACCACGTGTGCAGCGTCGGTCGCTGTAGGAAGCTCATAGGGTCAGCGTGGAGATGCCTTTGTGAGCATGATTAACGCACTGATGTGTGGATGACTCCTTTACAGAAACTGGAGAGCGCTGAGGGTCAGGCACCCGTTCTGGGACCAGACGGCGAGGTAAGAGGGGAGAATGTTACATTTAAAATGTCCCCATGAATACGTATGGTGGGTTTGGTAACCTTCTGTCAGACACAAGTCAGGCGGGCTTTAATATAGTCAATTCCTACTTCCTTGCGTGTAATTATAAGCATCAGTGGACAGTTTTGGTCGAGCCTCGTAACAGTTTTCATCATATTAGTGGACTCTGAGGACGGTAGATAGCTGCTTCAAAATCGAAATAATGAATCAACCATACCTAGATTAAAAAACCCAAATCACCCATTGTTGACTCCATGTCCTCCCCATCAGCCTCTAGATGAGACGTCCCAGATGAGTGACCTGCCAGTGAAGGTTATCCATGTGGACAGCGGTAACATCCTGACGGGGGTGGATGCTCCTAAAGCCGGACAGCTGGACACATGGTTGGAGATGAACCCTGGGTACGAGGTGGCCCCCCGCTCTGACAGTGAAGACAGTGGATCAGAAGAGGAAGAAGTGGGTTTCAAGTTTTCGCTGTATAGGTTTTGGGTTTCAGGTTCTCATCTTTGGTGCTGGTGTTTTGGTGTTGGTGTGTCGTTCCATGTTTTTCCTGTGTCTCTTTGGGTTTCACATCACATCTCATGACTCTCTTCTGTCACGGGATGTTCTTTATATACTATATATATATATATATATATATATATATATATATAGTTCTCTAAATAGAGATACATGAATGCATCCTGCTTGGTTTAAGTTAGCCCCCCTTTGCTTGGGCTTTTTATGTTTCCTCTTCCAGTACTCCTGGACAGTGGTCAAGATGGGACTGGAATGGATCCTGAATATCTAGTTCAGTTTATGTTCGTGTGATAACAAATATAATATTTTACGCATACACTACTTTTCAGTTTGTCAACAAAACCTGACTGAGACCACTGTCCACCCAAGGAGTGTAGCTTAATCAGACATTCCATTGAGGATCAGTTATCTGAGAATAAAGTAAGCCACATACGCTCCTATTAGTTTTAGCTGTATTTTGGACCAATTTGGACCATTCTCATCCTGGCTGTAACTCTTACAGCTGAGCTCACTGGCATCGTTATTACACCATCATTCTTGCTTCTTGTTAGACTAGAGATGTATTGTTTGTGAAATAGAGAAAATGAATGGCCTTAGGCAGCTGCCCTGAGGGGCGCCACTCGGTACATCTGACATTCCAGAAGCTTCCATTGAAGAACCCACTCTGAGTTCTCTTGTTGATGTAGTCTTACGGTGATGTGTAATGTACAGGTGATGTAACACCACACGTTGAGCAGAGCCACAGTAAGTATTTTCCAAAAACATTTAGGATCCAACATTCAGAGGCCGACAAAAATTCTATCAATCGTGTCATGTTACTGCCAACTTATTTTGCCAGCAAAGATTGCTTTACAGTTTTTGTGTTTTTGCCTTTTACCAGGTAAATTGCCCTTAAAATGTTTGGCAATTCTGAAGGCTTTTTAGAAATAAGTTAATCATCAACTTAATGACCGATAATAAAATGACGATTGACAACTCGCCAACCTCTGTCTTTTGTTTAACCCCCCTAGCTATAATCTAGCACTTAGCATTTTGTTGAATCGCTAGTGACTCGAGGCCAACTGATTGGTTGATTGTCAATATCTCGCCCAACCTGTCAGGAGGAAGAGGAGGAGCCACCGGCAGCAGTGCCTCCGGGAGTCGTCCTCCCAGCATTGGTGGGGTTAGAGGAGAAGAAGAAGAAGATACCCGACCCAGACTGCGAAGACGTTTCAGAGGTGGACGTACGACACATCATAGAGTGAGCATACGACACCTGCCTAGCGTTTCTCTCTTTTTCCTGAAGTGTGCACTCCTTCACACACATTTAACCAACCCAACTAGAATGACCTCTTAAAGACTCTGAGTTGAAAGTGCCACTTGTATTCAGTGACAAATGAGTGACTCTGAAACACGTCCGGCTATTTAGTTCGACGGACGGAAGGCGCAGAGGAATTAAGTGAATCTGATTGGCCTGTTGTGTTTCCTCCCCCAGGCACGCCAAGCAGGACGTGGATGATGAGTACAACAGTGCCGAGGCAGCGTTCGCTCGCGGCCTGCAGTCCTACTACGCCGTGGCCCATGCCGTCACCGAGAGGGTGGAGAAACAGTCCTCTATTCTCATCAACGGACAACTCAAACAGTACCAGGTGATGTAGCGCAGGCTGAAGGCTGACCACGCCTGAGTGCCGACATTTCCCAGTGTCAAGGGAATATTTTTCAGGGATTCATGCTTCCTTGATGCGGATGGTGTGGCAAGACGGAGGGGTTGTTGTTTTACGGGAGGGGCTGCGGGACCGATTCTGAAACCAGCAGCAGCGGAATGTATGTGTATGGGAGGCAGCGGCTCAGTCGGCTGACTGCCCTCGACTACAGAATCGCCCTCGACCACAGAATCGCCCTCAACCGCAGAATCGCCCTCAACCACAGAATCGCCCTTAATCGGAGAATTGCCCTCAAACACAGAATCGCCCTCAACCACAGAATCGCCCTCAACCACAGAATCGCCCTCAACCACAGAATCGCCCTCAACCACAGAATCGCCCTCAACCACAGAATCGCCCTCGACCACAGAATCGCCCTCGACCACAGAATCGCCCTCAACCACAGAATCGCCCTCATGTCATTAAGAAATCCAAACTGTTCATAACCATGAGTTCTGCCAGACTAAAATGTTTCTTCTATCGGCCCGTTCTGGATCCCTAGTCATATCCTATCTAAATACCCCCTGTCCTTCACCTCCTTCCCTTTCTTGTCTCCCCACTCTTTTCCTCTGCTTATCATTCACGCTACCTTCCTCGGTCACTCCCTGCTTCTTTCCCTCCCCCACTCTCCCTCCCTGTCCGTCTCTCCCCTCAGATCAAAGGGCTGGAGTGGCTGGTGTCTCTGTACAACAACAATCTGAACGGTATCCTGGCTGATGAGATGGGGCTGGGGAAGACCATCCAGACCATCGCCCTCATCACCTACTTGATGGAGAACAAACGGGTCAACGGGCCTTTCCTCATCATAGTACCTCTCTCGTGAGTGCTGTACCAGTCCGCCACGCTCAGAGAACCATGGCTCCAATTACAATTCCGCTTTAAAGCTACATTCTGGGATTTGAAAAGCCCGATTCAGATGTTGGCCCCGTCACCATTTTTGGGAGACTGACATTTTAAAAAGCATTTGAAACAACCAACCGTCTGCCTCCGAAATCCCAGACTGAAGCTTTGATTGTAACTGCATTCATAGTGCACTTGATGTGATGGTCCTATATGACGGGGGGGTACAGTACCGTACAGGAAGGGTACAATGATCAGACAGAGTTAAAGGATGGAGGGTGGGGCCGGCGGGGGGGGCGGGGTTAGAGGGTAGAGAAAGAGGCGGGGTTAAAGGTAGGTTCGGGTGTGTACCGGTTGTTTGCATAGGTAAGTTTGGCCCCTCTTCTTTGTCTTTTGTCGTTGACAGAACTCTCTCTAACTGGGTGTATGAGTTTGACAAGTGGGCCCCGACTGTGGTCAAAGTCTCGTACAAGGTGAGCCATTTCCCGCTATGTGCGCCTCAGAATTTGGCTGCACCAAAAGTCCTATTGGTCCCTTTCAGTAGGCCGTTGAAATGTCACAACCTTTACATCGGTGTGTATTACATCCGTTCTGGTGGTTGGATACAGGCCGTGTTCGTTCTCCACGCAGGGTTCTCCACAGGCTCGAAGGGCCTTCGTCCCCCAGCTGCGCAGTGGCAAGTTCAATGTGCTTCTCACTACCTACGAGTACATCATCAAGGACAAACAGGTGTTGGCCAAGGTAACACACACAACCGCACACACAACCGCACACACTGGCAAGTAGGGCTGCACGATTTGGATAAAATATTCACTCACAGTTTTTTCACTCAGTGTTCAGACCTGGGTGTGAACAGCACTGTTTGCGTCCCTGATTCCCCCTCACTCAGATCCGATGGAAGTACATGATAGTGGACGAGGGTCACCGAATGAAGAACCACCACTGTAAGCTGACCCAGGTGCTGAACACCCACTACCTGGCCCCCCGCAGGGTGCTCCTGACCGGGACACCCCTCCAGAACAAGCTCCCGGAGTTATGGGCCCTGCTCAACTTCCTTCTGCCCACCATCTTTAAGAGCTGCAGCACCTTCGAGCAGTGGTTCAACGCGCCTTTCGCCATGACTGGAGAGAAGGTGACCGTTGCTTTTTTTTATTTCGGAGACGGAGAAACTGCAAAATGTCAAGCTGCATAGTAGTTAATAACGTGTATATGAACGCCTACGTGTTTGCTAAGCTTGGCTTCGGGACTTTGCCGGTTTGGTACAGTCCTGTGTAGTAGATGTACAGTGAATGATTCTGTCCTCTGTGGTCTCCAGGTGGACCTGAATGAGGAGGAGACCATCCTGATTATCCGTCGTCTCCACAAGGTGCTCCGACCGTTCCTGTTGCGCAGGCTCAAGAAGGAAGTGGAGGCTCAGCTCCCTGAGAAGGTGCCGTGTCGTCTTTCCATCTCAGCGTCTATTCCATCTAATCAAACGCATACAGTCTAAAGACAATGCTGTCCTCCATCATTTGTTATCAATGCCTAGCAGTTATTTGTCATGTGATCATAGAACATTTGCTCTCCCTGAGATGATTGATTGTTTTTGTTCGGTGTCCTCTTTCCCTCTCCTCCAGGTGGAGTATGTGATAGTGTCTCTCTCCTCCAGGTGGAGTATGTGTTATAGTGTCTCTCCCCCTCCAGGTGGAGTATGTGATAGTGTCTCTCCCCCTCCAGGTGGAGTATGTGATAAAGTGTCTCTCCCCCTCCAGGTGGAGTATATGATAGTGTCTCTCTCCTCCAGGTGGAGTATGTGATAGTGTCTCTATCCTCCAGGTGGAGTATGTGATAGTGTCTCTCCCCTCCAGGTGGAGTATGTGATAGTGTCTCTCCCCCTCCAGGTGGAGTATGTGATAAAGTGTCTCTGCCCCTCCAGGTGGAGTATGTGATAGTGTCTCTCTCCTCCAGGTGGAGTATGTGATAGTGTCTCTCTCCTCCAGGTGGAGTATGTGATAAAGTGTGACATGTCGGCTCTGCAGAGGGTCTTGTACAGACACATGCAGGCCAAGGGAGTCCTGCTGACAGACGGCTCGGAGAAGGACAAGAAGGTGAATCACATGAAGACACATAGATTGTTAAAAGGCAACATTGAAATAAAGCACACGTGAAGAATCCAAATGGAAATGTGACATGTGACTCCTTTAATGTGTGTCTCTTTCAGGGTAAAGGAGGAACCAAGACCCTGATGAACACCATCATGCAGCTGAGGAAGATCTGTAACCATCCATACATGTTCCAGCAGATAGAGGTGGAACACACACACACACACACACACATATACATGCATGAACACACACGCTCACAAAGAGATAAACACACACATATAGAGACACACACACACTCACATGGACACACACGTACACAAAAACACACATACCAATAGAGGTGCGTTCAATGAGATGATCATTAAACTTTCTATTGGTTGACTAACCACATCATATATATCTGAAATAACTTTCTATTGGTTGACTAACCACATCATATATATCTGAAATAACTTTATATTGGTTGACTAACCACATCATATATATCAGAATAAAAATTATACTGATTATCTAACCACATCATATATATCTGAATAAAAATGATACTGATTATCTAACCACATCATATATATCTGAATAAAAATGATACCGATGGTCTAACCACATCATATATATCTGAATTTACAGTTGATTGTTTTCGTAACCACATCATATATATAACTTTTTATTGATTGACTAACCACATCATGTATATAACTTTCTGTCGATTGACTAACCACATCATGTATATAACTTTCTGTCGATTGACTAACCACATCATGTTTATAACTTTCTGTCGATTGACTAACCACATCATGTATATAACTTTCTGTCGATTGACTAACCACATCATGTATATAACTTTCTGTCGACCGACTAACCACATCATGTATATAACTTTCTTTCGACCGACTAACCACATCATGTATATAACTTTCTGTCGACCGACTAACCACATCATGTATATAACTTTCTGTCGACCGACTAACCACATCATGTATATAACTTTCTGTCGATTGACTAACCACGTCATGTATATAACTTTCTGTCGATTGACTAACCACGTCATGTATATAACTTTCTGTCGACTGACTAACCACGTCATGTATATAACTTTCTGTCGACTGACTAACCACATCATGTATATAACTTTCTGTCGATTGACTAACCACATCATGTATATAACTTTCTGTCGACCGACTAACCACATCATGTATATAACTTTCTGTCGA
>JACXGJ010007962.1:0-20157 GCA_016801105.1 Esox niger | reverse complement strand
GTAGATAATGCTAACAATAGCCATACCAGTAGATAATACCACTGCATAATTCTGAACTTGGGGACTTTGAGGAGACCTTTACTGACGTCTTGCAAGGTTTTTTGTGTTAAACCAACACTGATCTCAAATTGCGGCCAACTGATGAACTAGAAGGACAGCCAACCCATCCTGTAGCCTCAGCTGTGATTGGCTCCTAGGATGTCTTCTAACAATGTCTTAACTCTGCTCCCCACTAAACAAACCCTGCATTTTGATGCCCTCACTGTGTCCTTCTCCAAATCCAAGGAAGCTTGAGGGACCTCTGAGGAATCTTTTCCTCCAGTGGGTTTTGAGAAGGACAAGGGTTATGAAGTTGGGCTTCTCCAGTGGGCCCAGTCTTGGTTGGCATGTTGCAGATATCAGACTTTGTGAAAGACATTTCTGTCCCAGTCTGAACTGCTCCCATCTCATTTCCTTCCCTTCTCTCCGTGTGTGTCAGATGAGGGGATTGATGTGCGGATCAGGGGGCTGAAGATCAAATCATCATGTGAGAGAGACTTGGGCCTCAATGCTGACGTCTTCCAGTCTCCTAACCTGGTCCGCTACCCTCGTCTGGAGGGAACCCTGCCTGATATCCTTTACCGCAGGGCCCTGGTTATACAGAGGTAGGACCTTAGCCCTGACCCAGCATCATGGAGCCCTCAGCTCTGCATGACAAGTCTTAATCTACTGGACCTACTCAGAACCGTCCTGTTAAATTCTGGTCTATGGACCTATTCAGAACCGTCCTGTTAAATTCTGGTCTATGGACCTACTCAGAAACGTGCTCTTGAATTCTGGTCTATGGACCTACTCAGAACCGTGCTGTTGAATTCTGGTCTATGGACCTACTCAGAACCGTGCTGTTGTCCTCAGGTTTATCTCTTTGCTGGACAGCCTACTGCCCCACCTCGTACCTGCCTGGGACTACAGCCTGGCGACCTTTAACCATATTAAGGTACTGTCCGCCTGCTTGTCTGTCCGCCTGCTTGTCTGTCCGCCTGCTTGTCTGTCCGCCTGCTTGTCTGTCCGCCTGCTTGTCTGTCCGCCTGCTTGTCGGTCTGCCCTTTCCGCGTCTTTATTTTTGTTGGATCATTATTAATAATGTTTATTAGCTTATGTGTTTACAAGCCCATGTGTTCTGTGTCGACCCCCAGAGGATCAAGCCGTTTCTGCTTCTGTCGAAGCGGCGCTCTGCCCTGATCACTCAGTGTCTGAAGGACTCGGAGACCAGCAAGCCCAACTTCATGCCCCGACTCTACATCAACCGCAGGTTGGCCATGGAGCACAGGGACAACCCTTCCCTTGACCCCACTGCCAAGAACGCCGTCTTCACCCAGGTACGCGCTAGGTGTACGCGCTAGGTGTACGCGCTAGGTGTACGCGCTAGGTGTACGCGCTAGGTGTACGCGCTAGGTGTACGCGCTAGGTGTACGCGCTAGGTGTACGCGCTAGGTGTACGTGTGTGCATTTATAGGTCTGTGTTTCCGCTGTTTCATCTTCCCGTCCTGTGTTTACTCACGCAGGTGTACGAGGGTCTGAAACCGTCCGATAAGTTTGAGAAGATTTTAGATTACAGGTAATATGCCCTACTTGAGCCTCTTATTCACCATGACCTTTGACATGACCTGACCTCTGGTGTGTTCAAGACAACTCTAGATTTAGAACCTGGAACTTGGGAATTTCCAACCTCTGATTCCCGACCACTGGGAACTCTTTAAAATACATTTTAAGTACAAGAGCTCAAACTGGACAATATCATTTTGAATGTAATCCAACTAGAAATTCCAAGTTGGACGTTTGAGACCCAATGAAATTTTCTCCTAATGTGGGCGCACTTTGTGAGGAAGGATCATTCAGGTGCAGCCCAGACATGTACAGCTGTTGTGAGAGTTGAGTCAATGTGTTGTTAATCAGATGGCCGGCCCGATACGACCAGTGGTGGGAGTGTAAGTTCATTGCTGAGGGCATCATCGACCAGGGAGGAGGTTTTCGGGACAGCCTGGCAGACATGTCCGAAGAGCTCTGCCCCAGTTCAGCTGAATGTCCCCTGCCTCTCCCCTTCTTCACCAGGACCTCTAACCAGGTAAACACCCTAACATTTACCCATTTTAACTAGCTGACTCACTCATTTTAGTGAGGTAATGCCCGTTGATTGACTGACTGGTTGTTGTCGTGAGGTGGTGCTGGCTGGCTGACTGACTGGTTGTTGTCGTGAGGTGGTGCTGGCTGGCTGACTGACTGGTTGTTGTCGTGAGGTGGTGCTGGCTGGCTGACTGACTGGTTGTTGTCGTGAGGTGGTGCTGGCTGGCTGACTGACTGGTTGTTGTCGTGAGGTGGTGCTGGCTGGCTGACTGAGTGGTTGTTGTCGTGAGGTGGTGCTGGCTGGCTGGCTGGCTGACTGACTGGTTGTTGTCGTGAGGTGGTGCTGGCTGGCTGACTGACTGGTTGTTGTTGTGAAGTGTTGCTGTCTGACTGACTGCCCCCCCCAGGGAACAGGGGAGGCGAGGGACTATTATGTCCCCAACCCGTCCTGCAGAGACTTCCAGAAGTTTGAGTGGATTGGACAGCTGATGGGAGCTGCTCTGAGAGGGAAGGACTTCCTGGTTAGTGACATCACTTCCTGTTAACGTTCCATGTGTTGGTATAACTGGCCCCAGGCACATCCTGTCCATGCATTAATCCTGTCTGTCCTGAATAGGTGCTGGCTCTTCCCGGTCTAGTGTGGAAACAGTTGACAGGGGAAGCCGTGAGCTGGGCCAAGGATTTCCCGGCTGTTGACTCCGTCCTGGTAAAGACCATTGGTCCATGCATTATGAAACGCACCCTATCAGTATGGAAAGACCGTCCTGCCTGCTTACTGCCTGTTTCACTCTGCCTCTCTATCCAGGTAAAGCTCCTGGAGGCCATGGAGGTGATGGACCAGGAGACGTTTGAGTTTAAGTTTGGAGAGGAGCTGGTCTACACCACCATGCTGAGTGATGGCCAGCTGGTGGAGCTGATACCAGGGGGCAGCCACCAGGTGGTCCACTATCACGACCGCATGGACTTCATTCACCTGGTACAGAAGGTGCGGCTGGAAGAGAGCCAGCAACAGGTAAGGAGGTGTTGGAGGAGTGTATTTGGGGGTGGGGGGGCGGCAGGTGGGTTGATTCCAAGCGGCACATGCAGTCCTTTTATGGAGTGACGTCTGTCTGTGTGATGCAGATTGCCGCCATGCAGGCGGGGCTCCTGAAGGTGGTTCCTCAGGCGGTGCTGGATCTGTTGACCTGGCAGGAGGTGGAGAAGAAAGTCTGTGGAGATCCTGAGATCACTGTGGAAGCCCTGAAACGACTCAGTGAGTAAAACCAGACAGTCGCAGAAAACAGTGGACTAAATCAACCAGAACAGTAACAGAAGAACAAGGAACAAACATCTTTGACCGTTTAGTTTTTCTTGTTGTATGAAACCCAGCCCCTAACATTCAGTCGCCTCCTGTCTCCTCTCCAGCTCGATATGAGGACCTGGAACAGACAGATATCAGAGTTCAGTACCTGTGGGAGGCCCTGATGAACTTCACTAACGGTAAACACTTTATCACTCTCTTTGGTTTCTCTGTCTGCCTTTCTGCCTGAGGAACAGGAATGCCTGTCTCTGGTCTTTAACTGTTTTCTCCCTCCTCTCCAGAGGACCGCAGTCGTTTCCTGAGGTTTGTGACGGGGAGGAGTCGACTTCCTGCTCCTATCTACATCTTCCCAGACAAACAAGGGTCAGGAGACCTCTTCCAAAAGCACCAAGCTTAACACAAGATGAGGCTACTGTGAATTATTCTAATCAATGCTGTGACTTTAAACCGTATAGCCTCTTGTATTACAGTCCGTTGTGTTAAACCATCTCCGTTTAGGTCTGAGACCACAGATGCATTGCCACAATCCTCTACCTGCTCCAGTACCCTTTATCTACCCAACTACCGCAGGTGAGTCCCAGCGATTGGTCCCTCCTGGTATTGGAATATTTACCATCTCCCCATATTTTCTGTGTCGACTGGGGGTCGACACAGAAAATATAGGTTATTCATCTTCCTGTTATCAGAATAATAAAAAAAATAAAAAACACTTGCTGTTATCAGGATATTTAGAAAACAACCCATGTGAAAACCATTTACTCTGCAACGTTTTCTTTTCTTGAAAGACCTTCAGTAATACCTTAATGATGACCTGTCTTCTTCTGTCCCGAGCAGTGCAAAGGTCTGTGAGGAGAAGCTGCGCTACGCTGCGTACAACTGTGTTGCCATAGACACAGACATGAGTCCTTGGGAGGAGTAACCACGCCCCCGGACACGCCCCGGTCCTGCCCTCTACACTAGTTTCTGTGCCCACAGCCCACTTGTATTTATGCTGCATTCATTATACTTGGAAAACACTTGTGCTGTGTGCATTACTTGAGAACAACCCTCGCAAGCTGCAGCCTCTTACCATGATACTGTGTCCACACATCGCCACGCCCGCTGTACATAATAAACATGAATTTAATTAAACGACTTGCCACTGTCTCCTATGTCTCCTTAACACCTCGATGAAGGTCTGTCATTGTGAATTAAGACAAAGGCACATTTTATTTACCAATTGGTCCGATGTTTTTATGGTGTCTACAGTTATCATATCACAGGATGTTTTGTGATATGTCATTTTTAATGGGACATGGCCACTGTTTAATAAATGACCACCTGCCTTCTAGTCCCCAAGATACAGTCAGTCTAAGTAGTTCTGTCACCTGTATCGCAACACTGAGAGTCAGAATATTGTAATGAAACACCTGAGTACTAGAAAGCTAATCGGGATACAGCCGCAGTCGCCCACAGTACTGGGCCCTGAACCTGTTCCCTCCATAATCTGAAAATAAATCATTGTGTTTATTTTAAATGTCATCAAAAAATTGTCATCTGTATTTGCCACATTTAATTACAGCAGAAAATGGCAACTGAATTATTTCTGCTTTTTAAGGAAAATCTTTTTTGTGGATGTCTTGTTTTGAATCAACAGGCTATTCACTAAAGGTTCACTGGAGATCAACTGAAGCTGAAAGTGCCTGTTCATACAAAAATAGTCTTGATCAAGAAAGTAAATAGCAAAACACCTAAAAGGTTCCTTCACGTGTTGACAGTCACAGCAGAACATATAAATATATATACACAGAAACAAACTCTTAGGTGACCAGAGTAATGTGTTTAAAGCTGCTTATTTGTTATCTGATTGGAAAGGTGCAAAGTATTGTGTCTTATTTCAAACCGTCCTTTGTACAAATCACTGTAGTAGCGATCATATTAGGGATATGAAGTTTTCCCATTGGTGACGGTAGTCCAATTAGCTGGTTGTTTGGTAAAACAGACATCTTACGTCAACTTCACGTATATTCTCGCGATCTCTGACACCATCAAACTTACCCATGAGCCCTTGCGTGTTCTCTTTCTAGCCGGCGCCTGAGAATGGGTACGTGTTTTTATCCTCGGGTCGGTGGGAGAATCTTTGTCCATCAGTTGTTTTTCAGCAAGATTAGGGCTATTCTTGTTTTACAGATTAAAGTTTAGTTGAGTGTCAACAGATACGTAATTAAATTGCACGGTTAACTAGGTTGATATGTTTTTAAACATAATTGTAAAAGGATGTCTGACATGTATCAAGATGGCGGCTCTCATGGGCCAGTCTAGGTTTGAGTAGAAATTGGGCATATATTGGAAATGTTACCGGAATTGCAGCAAGTCCTACATGCTCAAGTTGATGGTGTCATTTCGGCGATGATATACAACGCTGGCATATTGTTTGGGTTGGTTTTTATCCTGAAGGTATACATTGTTAACTACCTAGCAATTGCTGCTGCAACCGCGAGGCCTATGAATAGCTAGCTCCGTCCAAGATTCCGTCAACCAACTTTGACGTGTTAACTGCAGCGGTTCTTTATGACTACATATGTGTACCTTTTCAGCTAATTTATTTGAACAAAACCGCTCAGTGACCAACTAGATTGCTAACCACTCAGCATAGGGCTAACGAGGAAAACACTGGCTAATTGCTAAACCACGCTAGCGCAATCGAACTCAGTGGCCATGCGTGACTCGTGCCAGCTAGCCGTAGTAAGAGCTTTGTGTTCGGGTGATTGTGATGACATCTAGGTTTCCGAGTTAAATGTGCGGATAACACCTTGGAGAACTGAAACACTCGAGCGCAAGAAAGCATTTTTTTTTTTACCCCGTGGAACTCTGCAAACCTGTTAAATTCCCACCTGTTTCTGTGGCCCAGGTATCTCGAGGGACAACTGGCATAAACGCCGCAAGACCGGCGGCAAACGCAAGCCCTACCACAAGAAGAGGAAGTATGAACTCGGTCGCCCTGCTGCAAACACCAAGGTGAAAACAGCTACCACGTGTAGCAGATATATTGGGGGGGGGGGTCGTTATGGTTATTTGATGCTGTGTGGATGATTACAAATTGACCATAGGTAGGTCTGTTTTGACCGTTTTGGTTAAAAGTTTAAGGGCCTACCAATGACCCGGACTGTCATAGTTACACTGACACACTGCATTGAAACATGCCTACCTGCCCAGGTGACGGTGGCTCCCACTAACCTGTCTTCATCCTGTTGTAGATCGGACCTCGTCGTATCCACACAGTGAGGACGCGCGGTGGCAACAAGAAGTACCGCGCTCTGCGGGTGGATGTTGGCAACTTCTCCTGGGGCTCAGAGTGTATGTTTGTCGCTCCCTTTGAACTGGATGTGGCTTTGTGAAATGGTCTCTCCGTGAAGATAATCATGTCCAGTTCTGCTACTGAATGCTTGTGCGGATATTTGTGACTCTGAGATAATCGAGGTTCCCTGAGCCGACTGGTCACTGCTCAGTGGGATGTATATTTGGGGGATGTTGGTGTTCAACCATTCTGGTTTGTGGTTCTGCAGGCTGCACTCGCAAAACCAGGATCATTGATGTTGTGTACAATGCCTCCAACAACGAGCTGGTCAGAACCAAGACCCTGGTGAAGAACTGCATCGTGCTGATTGACAGCCTGCCCTTCAGGCAGTGGTATGAGGCCCACTTCGCCACTCCTCTGGGACGGAAGAAGGGAGCCAAGCTGGTAGGTGCTTTTGTGTCCTGTCTTGTTAATTTTTACAAGAACAGGGAAGAGCCTGAGGCGGTCCCCAAAGAGACCAGAATAACCCTGCCAAGGCCGGTCTGATCGGACTCGTTGGTCTTTCTGTGACGATACCTTTGTCCAGTTCTGCTACTGAATTAATGTGATTGATATTTGTGACTCTGAGAATGACCACGGGTTCTTCGGTACCATGTCCTATTACCGTATGGCACGGGGACCTTCTCGGTCTAACTGTTCGCCAGTAATTGGATGATTCACTGTCCATTTCGCATGTCCTCCAATTGTCATTTAGTGTGTTGTTGTAGTGTACACCATTACCTCTGACAAGTTCAACTCATTAACTTATAAAACTAATTTATGGCCTGTATGTCCCGTTAGACTCCAGATGAGGAGGATGTGATTAACAAGAAGAGGTCGAAGAAGATCCAGAAGAAGTTCGAAGAGCGCAAGAAAAACTGCAAGATCTCCACTCTCCTGGAGGAGCAGTTCATGCAGGGCAAACTCCTCGGTGAGATTACAATCTCTTGTTTTGCAGGGACACGTTCATCTGGGAGAAGCTGTTAAAAGTTACAGTATGATGTGCAGTGAATATTTAGTCATTCTGTAGTCTACATCAGTCTTTATGTTGGTCATAAGGCCTTGGGGTGCACAGTTTCTTTGCACACACCTTGTTAGGGATTAGTGTTGGTATAAAGGGGTCAAACAAATGCCAGTTTTGTCCTGTATGTTGAAATGTTTAAATGGCTTTATCTGGTTCAGTGTGTCCACTTCAAACAGGCCTGGAATCAAACTAGTTGCCCTTTTGTCAGATGTCTCAAAGCTGTGTTCTCTCAAAGTGGACTCAACATGCAGTCTTAGTTTCAGTGTGTTTGTGAGCTAATTAGTTCCCACCTTGGGTCAGAACCCACTGAATCACATCTAAGACCTGCTGTTTTGTTCCTAGTAATTACAAGGGTTTGAGCACGCGTCTCCCTGGAGCTTTTAGAGGGACACTGAATTGAACCACTGTGGTCTGTTTATGCCTGAGGATCTTACCCAGTTCTGCTACTGAATCCTCAGTGGCGATTCCACTATGGGTCTGTGGTGCTGGTGACCCGGTCCTAGTTACTAATGCCCTTCCCTTGTCCCTGCAGCTTGTGTCGCCTCCAGGCCGGGTCAGTGTGGCCGGGTGGACGGCTATGTTCTGGAGGGTAAGGAGCTGGAGTTCTACCTGAGGAAGATCAAGGCCAAGAAAGGCAAATAGATGTACAGCAGCTGTTTGATACCACGTCAATAAAAACAAATCGTCCCAACACCGCTGTCTGCCTGGTTTCTTTTTAGATGTCTGTCATTGAGGTGGGTGGACGGGATTATCAAGGCAGGTGTTAGTTGGTTCTCCTTGGTTGATTCAGTGTTGCTTTTTAAATCCAAGGTACTGGAGTAGCTTGATCTCTGCTCTGTGTTTTTCAGGTAAGTGACAGTTGGTCTGTGTTAATGTTGTTGCTGCCGTTGCGCTGTCAAGTGCCAGGACTGCTGTTCCCCTGGCAGTCCTGTCTCATTCCAGCGCTAGAATGACCTCCGCCACAGGCAGAAGGGCTGGTCTCATCAATGGCCTCTCCCTTTCGATGGCGGAGAACACATGTTTGGTGGCTAACCGAAATTGCTTAATAAATTTCTCAATCAGATTCATTTGTGGAGGTCTCATTTACTGGAAAATGGTGAGCTGATGAGTACCAGCTGTGCTCGATATAGGGTTTAGCTCCCCTATTGGTCTGAACTGTGGCTAGCAGCAACAAATTAATCTGCAAGCTTGCTGTCGTTCTGTGCAGGCTATATATAAACAGCTAATAAGAACTGATTTGTCCTAGTGCTGCATATGCAAGCAAATATAAGCACTTCTCCTGCACTAAACTGGTCTACATAGATCATTGTTTTGTTGATTGGCTTTCCTGAACGTCCAGCTGTTAAATGCTTGTACACAAGTCTGTCCGTCTATTGATGTCTCTGGTTTTGTACTATGGGCTTATTGATATATTTTATTGCTGATACGTTCGATTGGCTTTAGATTGCATTAGTTGTTATTTGAGAAATTGTGCACCACAAACGCGGGCGAGGAAGAAACTATGTAGGTTTTCTCGGCTGATGAAAGTCTAGGCTTCGCGGATCTTCAAAGCTCCCGATGCCCTAATGAATATCCCTGTCTTGCTGGTTAGGGCTCTGATTTCTGGTGCTCTTGAACACTAAATCTGACATTTCTGGGGTCATTCCCTGAATGTGGAAAACCTCTTATGTGCTACTGAATAACGGTGTCGATACTGTGTGACCAAGACAACGTCTAAATGTTTCCTTGAAATTCTCGAGTGGTGCAGTTATTGGCAACCAATGTTGATGTTCTTAGATCGAGATATGTTTACGTGGAGAGACCTGACATGACACCTGTGTCTGCTACACACAACCGAATTAATATTCTTGATACCTAGATAAAACTAAAGTTATCGCGGCATGCTTCCGCTTTATGATCATAATTTGATGGTTGCTGTTCGCTGTTGTCGAGGTTACTTTAAATGTTTTTTTTTGCCAATAGTGTTTGCTGGTTTTATGTAGTCCGCGGTGGGGGGGGGCGTAATCAGTCTTTTCCCCCAATAAATACTTGATAAAAAAAATACATCAACATTCGCATGTGAAATGTGCGGAAACCAATTAATGTATTTTTTTTCTGTAGGGGTTCCACTTGTCAACAATGTGATTCGGTGCTTATCCCTTAGTGCGAGGACGGGCGATTTATGTTAAGACTGTTTAGCGTGTGATTAAAAACCACAAAATCCTTGTCAGGTTCACTGAGTAGCATTAACATGCTCACGGCATTTATGTGAAACGCACATACTGAAACAAGTTTTGGAAAAAAACAATATCAAACCTTAACTTACTCCAGCTAACTTGTGTGTTTATGGCCCATATTCTCTGTACAGGACGCAGTTCTGTGACCGACTACAGTAGATTGTGTAAAGGAGTCTCGTTGAATTTATGAGGGTCTTAATGTTGCCTTAAATAACACTTCAAACATCTGAGTTCGTATGTTTCAGGTCTTCTTGAAATAATTTAATGAGATCTTAGAAGAGAAATATCCTTCATTCACATTGTTCTAGTCAGTATGACTTAAGTAATTCAGCTTACATATCAGCATTTTAAGGAAACATTCTTAAAGGAAACATGCAACTTTCCAACATTTCATGGTTTTAATGTTGCTGGAACTTTACGTTTGTGGGCATTAGAATTGAAACTGGAAAATGACTGCAGCAGGAAATAAAGATGGATGGAAGTGTCATAGAATCGCTTGGTCAACAACAAATCACCAGAACATCAGTATAGTCACGTCAAGCCGTCAGATAAGTGATAGAGAACAGATATAAAGCCAGTGTCTTTAATGATTCTACAGACCCACTGAGACAGAGACTAAGTGTTTAACCAGCAGTCAGACAGATTCCCTCTAACGGGATGGATTGTGTCACCATGCTGAGCTTTCTACTGGCTGTTCTCATTACAACCAACCAGGCTGGACAAGAAGACTTTTATGATGATATAGAAGAAGGTCAAGACTTTTCTGTGCGATATTTTCAAATCAATGCATCTGGGAGCTACTGCCTTTTCTTCAGATCCACCTATGATGAGTATCTCTTGCTGTGGAACACTTCTAACCCTTCACCTGAGATATTCACCCTGCCTGGAGGATTACGGGATCGACTGGATCTGAAAAGGGATGTATTGAAAATCTACAATGTTACTAAATTTGACTCTGGTCAGTACGAAGTAAGGTGTTGGATGGATAAGAGTGTTACATACCATGATCAACAAATCCTGTCAGTCTGCAGTATAATAAAAGAGACTTTATTTAACAAGTATCCTGGTCCAGCTGAGGTAGAACTTCAGTGTGGAGGAGCAGTTGGTCGTGAAAATGTGAAAGTCCATTGGTTCTACAAACGAATGGGCAGTCTATATCCTTTAATATTGGACACATCTGTTAGAGCACCAACAGAAGACTTCTCTCTACGCATACATCTAACCAGGAGGAACATGGGTTGGTACAAATGTCTGGTCCTGGAGAGACAGAGTTGTGTTTACAGTGAATGGATGTTGTTAGTTATTATCAATCTATTCATACATGGTTCAGTAGGAGATGAGGCTGTTCTACCCTGCTTTAACAAGGATCCGAATAGGAAACAGATGTTGTGGACGACTATTATGGGAAGGATCCAATCATCCCCATCTATAAACCTGAATGAGAGAAACATCACTGGTCAAGACAACCAGATGTACATGGAAGATGGAGGAATATCAGGGAGTTACTCACTGGTCATCCCATCACTCACCCTTCAACACACAGGGTTTTACACATGTCAGGATTATGATGGTACATTGGAATCATATTATCTATTTGTGTGTCTGAAGTCTGATCAATTCACCAAGTTCTTCTCGGAGGGAGAGGACGTCATTCTCACATGTAACTCAAATCTCATTGACAATGTGGTGTGGGCCAGAAACGGGAGCATGATTCACCCACCACCTCAGGATTTGGTTGGGAGAATAAATGTGTCATTCTCACCCTCTTTTATGGTCCTCTCTAATCTGACACTGGAGGACATTGGAGAATACTGGTGCTTTGTGCTTAATGGTGAGGAGTGTGTCTCAGTTACCAAGACCATCCTGCTGAAGAGGGACCCCTTTGGCATCAACTCCATGTTCTACAGAGTTTACTCTTCACTGATGGTCTGTGCTCTGCTGGGGATGGTCTGTGTTCTGATCACTGTGAACCTGAAGACCAGGAGAAGAAACCAGGTCCCCCTGAAGACCAGGGGAAGAAACCAGACTTCCCTGAAGACCAGGAGGACTACATTCCAGAGACAGAGGAGCGAAGAGAGTGATGATGAAAGAGAAAATGAATAAGATTGTGTTGAGGGGAGGAAGAGGAGAATGAAAAGTGGAGTTGTAAGAGACTGAAGAAGAAGATGTACCTCAATTTAAAGTGAAACCAATTTCTCTGTTTACAACTGAATGTCTGTCCATATTCTAGTATTTCCGTTCAGGTTGATTCCTATTGGATCCAAAACCACTTTTAAGACTTATACTCAATGTTCAAAGTTGATCAAATGCACCCAATGCCACAGAATCGTCCTGCACTAATAAATGATTGTGAAGTGGGGCACAACATCTACATATTAAGAATTAAATAATATACAAAGCCAACATATAGCAATAATATACATAACAATGTAAACCAGCAACAATTTTATAAAGATTAGGATGGGGAAATGGACCATATGAGTGGAAGTATTGAATATTATAGATACATATGAGTGTAATTATCTTTATGAATGGTACAAAGGAATATTCTTATGCCCATTAAAAGTACCTGATAGGACATCAGAGCATCTGGCAATGTGTGTGATCAGGGATCAGTGGTCAGTGATCAGTGTGATCAGGGATCTGTATGGCTGTCTGAGGAGCCTTATGGCCTGAGGGGAATAAACTGTTTGTGAGTTTGGAAGTGTGTGCCCAGATGCTCCGTTAGTGTCAACCAGACGATGTCGTGGAAAATAAACCACTCTTTACTAAAAACAAATGCACTTCAACTCAGGAATTTGTTAATCCAATAGACTTTAATGAAAATCATACAATAATGACAGACATTAAAGCCAGGTCCTTCTGCAGATACACCCCCTAATGTTCTAAGTCCGGACCATGGCTTTTATACAGAACTTTCACACATTACGCCATCTGACTTTGTCTAGTTGGCAATCCCCCTGAGTGGAGTGCGCTTCTTATCTTCTACCTCCCTGAATGCTCGTAATTTGCGACAGTAATTCACAACCTCCTCATGGTTCGTACTTGGGTTATGTCCATCATTGTCCACAAAGTAAGTGTTACGTTAAGCTCATGGGCCACACTCAGGTCATCTCTTATCACAGAGTACGCTTTATGACCAGCTCATGGGCCACACTCAGGTCATCTCTTATCACGGAGTACGCTTTATGACCAGCTCATGGGCCACACTCAGGACACCCCAACAGTGGATACAAAGGCAGTAAACTTTTAGAAAATGCCCCTCTCTGGGCTCAAGGTAATTACCTGCTCTCAGCATAAGACACATAAATATGATGAACATAGAAATTGTCTGTATGTGTAATTCTCAGAAGTCATTTTCTGTGAGTGTGGATTCCACGTTAATATGTTTCTAATAAAACAACATGTTTATACATTGCACATTACGTTTATTTATGCATTTTATAGAAATATCCCCCACAACAACAGCAATGTGAACAGACCATAGCCTGGGTGGCTGCAGTCTTTGATGATGTTCTGTGCTTTCCTCAGGCATCATGTATGGTAGATGCCTTGCATAGAGGGAAGATGGCAGCTGATGATACGCTCCGCAGACTTTACCCCCTCTGGTGGGAGTTTCGTCTGCAGCAGAGCAGCTGCTGTACCAGGCAGTAATGCAGCCTGAGAGGATGCTTTCAATGGTGCTCCTGTAGAAGCTGTTTAGAGTTTTTATAGACAAGTCAAACGTCTTGAGTCTCCTCAGGATGTGTACTCTCTTTTGGGCAGTTTTCACTGCCATGCTGGCCAGCCTGGACCAAGTGAGGTCATCTTAGATAAACACACCCAGAAAGTTGAGGTCAGAGACTCCACTTCAGCTCCCCTCTGCCACTTCCTGAAGTCCACAAAATACATATTCTGCACAGGTATTATTGATTACATAATGATGGTGGATGTGATCTGTATATATATATATATATATATATATATATATATATATATATATATATATATATATATATATATATATATATATATATATATATATATATATATAGTGTAATGGAGCACATAAATAAAATGCAAATTCATTATTTTAAAATAATACAATGTGGGTTTCTGGATTTTTGTTTTAGATTCTGTCTCTCTCAGTTGAAGTGTACCTATGATATAAATGACTGACCTCTACATGCTTTGTAAGTAGGAAAACCTGCAACATCAGCAGTGTATCAAATACTTGTTCTCCCCACCGTATATAGCTGCCATAATGAACACATGACATAAAATCTCAAAATACATCTGTTATTGATATGGCTTTCCTGATTAGTGTGCATCACTAACAGCTGTTGTGTAAAAGCAGTTTTATAAGCAACTGTGGAATTTCCCCTACCCTAAGTGAGATGGTATCTCTGACCATCTGCAAAATATCACAAACCTGATCTGATTATAATGGTGTTTATGAATTTAGTTTGACCTGATTCATCTGGATGATATGTTGATGGTCTTTTAAAAATGAATTATTTGCTTGTTCATGAAACATCATTTTATATATATTTTTTTAATTATGTTGATACTATTTATATCTGGTCATATTTCACAACAAAATCACAATGTAATATTCTGCAATCATTGAGTTATTTTCTCTTTTAGCACAGATAGCGTGTTATGGAGTCCAACATGTTGATAACCCCTGGGCTGTTTCACAACTCCTTATCCTCTCATCACCTTCCTGCCTCTTCTGGGAAACATCTTTAGGCCCCTTTCACAGAAAGAGGTTACACTGATCATTAAATAATAAGACATAAAATATTCAGATGTTTTTGTGTTTTGCTAAACTTGATTTAGCATCACGTAGAACGTTGCTTGAATGCACTGGGTCAAATCACAATAATGGTTTCTGACCAACGGTCCCAGAATATGAAGAAGTGATGAGAACGGGTCAGACGTTCCATACAGCAGGTGAGACCGGGTCAGACTTTCCATACAGCAGGTGAGATCGGGTCAGACGTTCCATACAGCAGGTGAGACCGGGTCAGACTTTCCATACAGCAGGTGAGGCCTCTAATGATTAGTGAATGAGTGCTATTATTATGCTGTTGTAAATCAGTACAGTGGAGTGGAGTATAGTCTGCTACATGCGTACCTGCTTTGACAAAACCATTCCTCCTATTGAGACCAAGGCAGCATAGCTGTAACCAATCCAATCTACTGACATTCTCACGTCTAGTAGAAAACAAACTGAAAAGAAAAATGTTTATTAGAGCTAAGGTATTATTTTCTGATATTTTTCAGCTAGTTACATGTTTGGTATTGCACTGCTATACATCTGAAATATTCTGTGATTCAGAATGAACTCTACAAACCTATCTCCATCCCATATACAATGATATCCTTATATAGATAATGTGATAATAATAAAATACCAATATGTTTTTAAAAAGTACATTGGAAACCCACTTCCTAAAATAAAAAAATAAGGATACATGGAAGTCTGTTTACCCATGTAATCTTTATGTTTTATAATGCATTTCACTGCACAATAATCCATTTCAGATTCATTGCTAATAATGTTATTTTTGGAGAATACAAGGTCCAACAGTCTGCAGTACAGAAAAAGATAATATAGTAAAATTGTATCTTGGTGCTGAAGAAATATAACTTGAGTTTGGAGGAGCAGTTGGTGGTGACAATGTGAGAGTCAACTGGTTCTGCGAACCCTTCGTAGACCCAACAGTTACAGCACCAACAGAGGACATCTCTCTACTCTAACCAGGAGGAACATGGGTTGGTACAGATGCCTGGTACTGGAGGGACAGCGTTGTGTTTACAGTGAGAGTGTGACTGTAGTGATCCATAAGTTGTATATTCATCACTCAGTAGATGAGGCTGTTCTACCCTGTTTTAACAAGGATCCTAAAAAGACATGGTGGAACACACCGATGGGAAGGATCCAGTCATCTCCATCTATGAACCAGTCTGAGAGAAACATCACTGGTCAAGACAACCAGATGTACATGGAAGATGGAGGAATATCAGGGAATTACTCACTGGTCATCCCATCATTTAAACCTTAACATACAGGGGCTTACAAATGTCAAGATCCTGATAGATGTTTGGAAGAGTATGAACTGATAATGTGTCTGAGGTCTGAGCCCCTCACAGAGATCTTCTCAGAGGCTGAGGAGGTTGTTCTTAGATCTAATCAGACTAACAGGGTGGTGTGGTACAGAATCAGTGGTCAGGGGGCCGTTGTCCTTCTGGACACAGTTTTTGGTGAGATTCTGTAAATAGCTGAAGATTTGGTTGGGAGAATACATGTGTCCCTTCCTCACGCCTTTCTGGTCCTCTCTAACCTGACACTGGAGGACATTGGAGAATACTGGTGTTTGGTAATTGATGGTCAAGAATGTGTATTTTTTCCAAGACCATCCTGCTGAAGAGGGACCCCTTTGGCATCAACTCCATGTTCTACAGAGTTTACTCTTCACTGATGGCCTGTGCTCTGCTGGGGATGGTCTGTGTTCTGATCACTGTGAACCTGAAGACCAGGAGAAGAAACCAGGTCTCCCTGAAGACCAGGGGAAGAAAGCAGACTTCCCTGAAGACCAGGAGGACTACATTCCAGAGACAGAGGAGCGAAGAGAGGAAAAGGAGAGAGAAGAGGAATGAAGAGAGCGAAGAGAGTGATGATGAAAGAGAAAATGAATAGGAAAGTGTAGAGGGGAGGAAGAGGAGGATGAAAAATGAAGTCGTAAGAGACTGAAGAGGAAGATGTATCTCAATATAAGTCAAACCAATTTCTCTGCTTACAACTGAATGTCTGTCCATATTCTAGTATTTCCGTTCAGTTTGCTTCCTATTGTCCATTTTGGATCCCAAACCACTTTTAATACTGAATGTTTGACCTGTTCTGACCACCTACACTGACTCAACATGGACCTTTCCAAAATATATTCCCTCATTTGGTGTTTTGGTGGTGGTGGAGCGGGCTGATGAACACGTCGGTCCACAGTCTCCCATATGTGTTCCAGCTGGTTGAGGTCTGGGGACTGCGAACGCCACAGCATCTGGATCGAACAATGACAGGAGAATGCCCCCTGCTGTACTTTTGACCACAATGGCCAACCCCGTTTGATTGTGTCGTTCCCATAAATCTTAATACAGAAACGTAAGTCACTTTTCCTATTGACAAAGTTGTTCAGTGTTTGTGACTGAAACTCCAGCCATCCGTGTCCCAAAATGTAACCTTGTTTTAAAGTGACTTAAATACTTTTTGTTTGCCATCTTGATCCAAAATCCAGGTCACCTGGGCCTGCACAGCATTTTTAGAAATGCCAGAGAGCATGATAGGATGCGTATTACTTATTTGTATCATGCAGTACACCTGTATGGAAGCATCTACAATTGTAATGTTCCATCAGTCATTTATTCAGTTTTTCCTTTAATTTGTTACTTTTAGTTTGTAGCTAAGGGCTGTATCCAGGCTAATCTTGCTTTTATGTCCTTGTAATTTAAAAATATATATTTTTCTTTAGACAAGTTGTCCGACGTATGTTCTAAAAATAGTACTAAACTTGCGCACACTTCATTAGTAAATATGGATTCTTAAAAGTCTATTCTTTGTTACAGTTATGTAATTGACAATAAAAATAAAATGACAGCCAACCCGTATTGTAGACAATTTGTCTTGGATCGTATGGCTTAACAGGCTCGTTAGATAAGAATGTAGGTGAAAAGTCATCTGCAGGATGACATTGCACGTCACGTGGTAGAACCGGCCCTGATGATTGGATAAAAGTATGTTAAAAAAAATAGCGTGGTGAGAGGTGGTTTGGGACTCAAGGATTTCTATCATAGACGGCTGAAGTTCAATAATAAACAATGCTATTTAACAAGGTAAAACACATACAAATATTTGTTTTACAATTGTATTCTGTACTTAAGCATTTTGTAGTGTTTTGTCGACTGGTCTCTCAATAAATCGAGCTAATTTTACATTGACTCCTATGCAGTCTGTTGTCTTGCTAGCACGGCTAATGTTTACAGGACATAGCTTTGTTTTGAGGATGCGCCGGAAACCGATGTTCTGACCAGAATCTAATCTAACTCGTGTCAATTAATGACAAGGCAGCTAACTAATCTAACGCTTCAATGAACCTAACTAGCTAAATACTGTACATACAGTTTGTGGTAAACTGGTTCTTAAACTCTTGTAACTGGTATTACTCCACATTATGTTTTGTTGTTTATTTGCTCTGTTATGTCTCCGCAAGGCGCTGAGAGCTGGTTTGCAGTCGGGTCTCCGGCTTCAGAGTGGCAGTGCTGCGGCCGCGGCAGCGACTGGAGCTCAGAAGGCCCCATCAGGAGGTTTCAGCTTTGGTGAGTAGTGAACGGGGAGGCACTTTGTAAATATGTCATCAAGGTCTCTAAGTCAACAAATATGTTGATTTAGTCAGTCGTCTTGGCTGCTTCTGCTTCAAATCCTATCTCGTTTCTCTATTTCACTACCAACAGAGATGACCGATCAGCAGAAGGATTTCCAGGAACTAGCTCGGAAGTTTGCCCGAGAGGAGATCATCCCAGTTGCGGCTGCTTATGACAGGAGTGGGGAAGTAAGTGTGTATATGTGGATTAACTTGGTGCCTGGGTCTATCTCTGGCTTGTGTCCGAACCAAACATTGGCGTGCTATTTTAAAAAAATAGGAAATTTTCCACAGTATCCAGTCCCCATCATCAAGAAAGCATGGGAGCTTGGCCTGATGAACAGTCACATCCCAGAAGACTGTGGGGGAATGGGCCTGGGCATCTTCGATTCCTGCCTCATCACAGAAGAGCTGGCGTATGGTTGTACAGGAGTCCAGACAGCCATCGAGGCCAACTCTCTGGGTGTAGGTTGACATTCAACTCTCTGCCAGGTTGTATGGGTTCATGCAGACAATGTGATCTCTGCTCTTATCCGCCTTGAGACCTATTAAACCAAGTGATCAATATTAAAGGATGATCTCACCGCTGGTGTAGGCGTGTCTGGTCGCTGACTTGTGTCAGTAGGAGGATGTCTCACTGCTATCAATGTAACGGCTTATATTGGAGGTTCAGTTTTGCACTGGTTGTAGCAGCTTTAGCTATACAGCCCTTGTCCTGCCAGGTGTCTTAAAAAGCCTCTTCTCTGTTCCTTCCCCGCAGCAAATGCCAGTTATCATTGCGGGTAATGAGGCTCAGAAGAAGAAGTACCTGGGCAGGATGACTGAGGAACCCCTGATGTGTGTAGGTGCTTTGGAACTCCGTCACTCTGTCACCTTGTTGACCTTTGCAGTAGTTTCCATTGGGTGTGAACGCTGTCTGTCTGCCAGGCGTACTGTGTGACGGAGCCGGGGGCGGGTTCTGACGTGGCAGGCCTGAAGACGATGGCGGTGAAGAAAGGCGAGGAGTACGTGGTTAACGGGCAGAAGATGTGGATCACCAACGGCGGCAAAGCCAACTGGTGAGTTGACCGCTGGGGGGTTGACCGGCTGGGGGGTTGACCGGCTGGGGGGTTGACCGCTGGGGGTTGTGGTGTTCAGTGTCTGGCGTGACCCACCCACGTCCCCCCTGTGCCTGCAGGTACTTCCTGCTGGCTCGTACTGATGCTGACCCCAAGTGCCCAGCCAGCAAGGCTTTCACCGGCTTCATTGTGGAGGCCGACACGCCTGGAGTTCTCATTGGCAGGAAGGTGGGGATCTTCGGGGGGGGGGTGTGTACGAATGGGGGGGGTGGGTATCTAATATGTAGACTTATGAAGGCACAAATGAGCCAAACACCACCAGAACTGTACTGATTAGACCATATCACACTGCTGGATCAATGCTTAAAGCAGTAGTCATTCAGACGGTGTCATTTTGAGGACCCATATCTCATGCCCCCTTCTAATGCAATAAGACACTGCTGTTGAAATAAGACACTGCTACCTTTTATTACTGGATACATGACCGCAGGATAGTTAGGGGCCAGTCTCCATGACCGCAGGCCAGTTAGGGGCCAGTCTCCATGACCGCAGGCCAGTTAGGGGCCAGTCTCCATGACCGCAGGCCAGTTAGGGGCCAGTCTCCATGACCGCAGGCCAGTTAGGGGCCAGTCTCCATGACCGCAGGCCAGTTAGGGGCCAGTCTCCATGACCGCAGGCCAGGTAGGGGCCAGTCTCCATGACCGCAGGATAGTTAGGGGCCAGTCTCCATGACCGCAGGCC
>JACXGJ010007961.1:0-28677 GCA_016801105.1 Esox niger | reverse complement strand
TTCACAGTCAAGGATTAAGCCCATTCTAGAACAAATAAATAAAGTTCAGTAGAAAACTCCACTGAGTTCGTTTTGTTGTCTGAGACTAGGCTAGATCTGTATCTGCGAAACTGACCCATTGGGTTCAAAAGTCTTCATTGGCCAATTTCGCTGACAGATTGAGCCTAGTCTACGACTAAAAAGGTAAAATTAGGTGGGATCCCCTTTGAGATGATTTTTCTGTCCTAGACTAGACTTAATTTATTTTAATGCTACACATAACTATGAATAACAGGAGCAGGACGAGTGGCTACTGTATGGAGAATGTTAGGCAAATTGGGCTTGTCAAACTAGATTTCCTTTCTTTCCTTACGAACAAAAAATAATTATTTAGCTAATAACGGGTGCCTTAAGGATAAACGTGTCAGAAACACCAGGGCCAATTAATGGCCCTTGTCTGCACAGAATTTCAATTTAACATATACACAGTTATGGTGCTGATGATTAGGTTGAAAAATGCTGAAATTGCCCTATAAGTAGGCTATATACCAAAACAGTATGTAAACACAGCAAGCTCATATTCATCTGCTTCCATTCCCCTTACCGCCTATCCTCTATTACCTTTGACATTTTCAAAAGGTGGTGAGTGAGGATGGAGAAAATGAATGAGTTTTGCTCATTCATTTGACTGGAAAGAGGCCTGTCTCTTGTACAGGGATCAAAAGGAGAATATCAATTTCAATCGAGAGCAATTAACCCAATAATCTTTAATTAAATCAAGACATTAAAGAAAGGAAGCAAAGATACATTTTTACATTTCCCAACAGGGCCAATGATGTGAAAGAAAATCAGACTCCTCCAGTTTGCTTTCAATCAGGCTCATACTTCAACCTCTGAGACATGAGCCTCTATTTGGAGTTTTGCCAGTGAGAACAATCAGTTGGCTCCCCTCCCCCCATAATGGATGATGGTGTTCATTCAAACCGAGGGATCGTCCTGCCAAAATGAATGGAAGCATTGAATGAATGGAACTTTAATTAACCTTGCCAGTTACACATGTTAGCATTTCTCTGATTTCTGCTCCAACATGTCAAACATCCAATCAACATGAATCAATCACACACAACACAAACCATTGACAAAAGAATGGCCCAATCAGATGGCATGAACAGTAACACATATTATGGCAAACTAATTTGGTTGCTATCGCAGGCTGCTACTCTGCATGCACCTGTGATGTCATGGCTGCTTCCTAAGTTTCCATTTCCTCATTTGGCTTCGTCACCTGGTGAGATTCATGGGGGGGTTACAAACAGGAAGAGGAAAATTGTGAGATTAATGGGGTGGGTTAAAACAGGAAGAGGAAACTGGAAATTCACTGTGTACTAAAGCAAGCAGTTACTGAAAGAAGGCAGAATCCCAAATTGGATCTAAATTGAGTTTCTGCCCCTTGGGCAAATCTGAGGGTATTGGATAGGTATACAAAACAAAACAGGAATTCCACCAGGCCTAAGACAATGCAATGTGAAGCTACCAAATATAATTGTGATTACAAGCCGCAATAGGTCCTGGTTTTGGTATTTCCTCATTGATTTGTTGGTTGAAGCAGGATTTGGCAAAGGCAGTGGTTAAACTTGGAGGGTGGAATTTAATTGTGTGCAGATGATAAACTGATAAAATATTAATTTGTTTTTTAGTAAGGAAATGACAAACTTCCACAAGATTATTTTACTTACACGTAACCAAAATGTATGAAACATTGCCAAGTCTGAATTGAAGTTAATAATTTCATCAACAGAAAACAACAACCCCCAAAAAAGGCAAACCAAAATAATTCCACACAGAAAAAGGCAGTAATTAAAACTATTAGAAAACAACCACTTAGCATAGAAAGTTCCTGGAATTACTTATTTCGGACCTTCCTTTCTCCAGACTTAAAATCAAGCTTGTGCGCATGTATGGATCACATACTGAATAAAAATGTATTCTCTACCTTATGCACAGTCTCTGATGTACTTGCTGAGAACAGGGAACTCGAGGAAATTGGGCTCATTAGCTACCTAAACAATCTATCAATGTCTGTGAAATTAGCGCACTTTATATTGTTGGTGACTTCAAAACAACAGTGCTAATTTAAGATTGACATGAATTGCCCCATTCAACTACCCAAATTGGTACCCTATTACGTTTGTTACATTTATACAGACCCTTTGGAAATATAGACTGTTCACTTCGTCCACATTTCATTTTGCCAATTCACTTACAGTGGATATAAAAAGTCTACACACCCCTGTTAAAATTCCAGATTTTTGTGATGTAATAGAATGAGACAAAGATAAATCATGTCAGAACATTTTCCACTTTTAATGTGACCTATGTTAACAATTTAATAAAAAATAATAATATTCGAGAGGGGAAAAATAAAAACCTTATAAAAACCTGGTTGCATAAGTGTGCACACCCTTAAACTCATACTTTGTAGACACGTGTCTTTTATGCAGGTAACAAGCTGAGATTAGGAGCACTCCATTTAAGAGGGTGCTCCAAATCTAAGGTCGTTACCTGTATAAAAGACACCTGGGAGCCAGAAATCTTTCTGATTAAGAGGGGATGAAATGCTTATTTCCCTCATTAAAATGCAAATACATTTATAATATTTTTTATAGGCGTTTTTCTGGATTTTGTTGTTATTCTAGCTCTCACTGTTCAAATAAAACTACCATTAAAATTATAGACTGATCATTTCTTTGTCAGTGGCCAAATGTACAAAAACAGCAGGGGATCAAATACTTTTTTCTACTCACTGTATGTTTTAGCACTTTAAATTTGATTCTATATCATGAGTTGTCTAAAGGTCAAACATTTGTTCATGTAATATTTTCTGAAAATCTTTCCTAGAATAGAAACAGAAATTGTTTGATGGACCCCATTATGAATATGTTAAAATTATTCAGTGTTAAGCTAGTAGACAGAAATTTAAAAAATAATAATTTATTTTAGAAAAATAAAAAAATAAAATTGCCAATATTTGTCTTGCATAAGCAGTCTAAAGAACCATAAGGCCATGATTTGCCAGTCCCTCGCACAAAGAAAGTTTGAGAAATATCTACCCTAGTACCATCGGTAATCAAAAGATGTATATTATATAGGAATGCTGTATCTCTTCACTTGCATGTATTGCAACTTAATAAAGCAGGCCTATCATCAATAGACTAGGATATTCTACACACAACAACAGATCAAAGACTAAACACACTCACTAACAGGCAAGTCAGCACAAGGGAGTGGGGGGCACCATATTATGGTCATCTGCACCTCACAATGTCAACCAAAATGTCTTCCTCCCATCTGCATTGATTTACATTACACAAATTTACCTAGAACTTTATTAACTAGCATCTAGTTAAGCTATAGCACAGCAAATAAAGTTGTGATAATGGCAAAGTCTGCACTTTTATGTACATATTGTGTCTAAATGAAGGTTAGAAGACCATAACAATGTGTTTAAAGGCCAATAGTTAAACAAACAATAGTGCAGAAAGTGCTCCGCAAACGCACAAAAACCTTGGGATGGGGGCCTTATTTTAAACACATTTTGCAACTAATGCTTTAAAACAGTTGAGAATTTGTACATTACCTGAATATAAAAAATTCTCAAACATGTTTGTGCCTCTCTTTAACTAAATGTCTGACAGGTATTTGGGCATTTTCCTTCAAATTTCAAGCTTGGCCAATCAGCGCACTGGTCCCCCAGGGGACACGAGATAACACATTACACCATGTGTATAACAGCAAGAAACTTTGCTTTAAAACCGCAACGTAATCAGCACCATGGCAAAATGAGAAAATGGCATAAAGGTTTGGTTTTTAGTAATTTGTATGTATTACCTAATGAGAAGATACTTCTGGAAAGTCATGTTTAAATCCCCTTGATTAGAGATTTTTTTGTCAAATGTATTCACAAACTATTTCTTTTTACACAAAAAACAGAAATGTTAAAATAATGTATTATCTATATGGAGAGCAGAAAATAGGGTGATGAATGCACTACAATTATACCAATCCTCTCCAAAAATAAAAGGCCACAGACATATCAACATATCCCTGCAGAAACAGACAGAAAAACACCCAAAGAAGAACAGAAGAGAAAGGGGATTCGCACCACCACACCAAAAGAACAAAGTGGGAAGAGAACAATTTAGAGTTTTAGTTCATCAGTTCAATGCAGTTTGTTGCGTTATTATACCTTGCTCCTGAACAGCGGCTTTGCGCCAGGCCCGCAGTACTCGTTGTAGATCAGCTTGAAGAGGAACAGGTGGAATAGGGTGATGAGCGACGCTACACTGAACCAGAAGAGAAAGGGCAGGCCCGGGTACTGCTTGGCCATGTGCTCCTCGTGCGCCAGGATGGCCTTGAGGTGAAGCGTGTGCCGCAGATCCTGCAGGTGGCGCAGGTCTGTTGAGATATACAGCAGTGGCGTGATGGGCTGTGTCACCATCACCGGGAACACGTGGCCCTTGGCCTCCACCAGTGAAGACGTCAGCTCTACTGGCTCGTTGAGGCAGCCCGCCTCGCAGGCATACAGTGCAACAGGCTTCTCCTGAGGTTTCACCGACACGTGCAGGAAGGGCTTGCCCTCAGCGTCCAGCAACACCGCCAGGTTGATCAGGTCCTGGTTGTAGTGGATGCCCCGCAGGGCGTAGCTGTTGTGCAGCACGTCTGGGTCTGCCTGAAACTGCAGGTGGTTTTCATTAAATGAGAGGCCGCCAAAACTGAGCACAACACCCTGCATGACGCCGTGGGCCCCTGCCGCCACCAGCACCTTGCAGCCCCTCTTCTGCAGGGTGAGCGTCCACAGAGTGACCAACTGCAGGACCTGGGCAACGCTGCTGACCCGCTCCGGCCACAGGTTCTCAGCGTGCATGGTGGCGTGTCCACTGAAGCAGTGGTCGGCGTAGTTGAGGCTCGACTCCAGACGGGCGCGCTCGTCTGCGCCCAGGCGGCGGTCCAGCAGGGGCGCAGGCGAGGCTGACAGGATGTAGTAGAGCGTGGTGTTGACAGTGACACTGGACGGCGTGTGAGAGTCGGTAATTTTACGCATCTCCACTCCTGCAGAAGACGGATAGATGTTGGGAACAGAAAAGAAGGTCTGCATAATAATTTTACTGAATAGCAATTGCCATAATAGGTAGCAAAGCAAAACATTAAAAAAATACTGTAATGATTAAATTACAATTTTGTGACACTATAATAAATACTACTGTGTGCATTTACTGTTTTACACTACAGTCAACTGTGAAGCCTCACACAAACTCAATCAAAATACCAATAAATTCAACCAAAATACCCCTGCTGCTGCACTGCGCAAAGTAAGAAACGGCATATCAGCTATGACTCTGCATTCACTCACCAGAGGTGAAAAGGTCCATCCAGGCCTGTTGGTGGTCCTGGACCAAATCTTCGATGTTGGCTCTGAGAAGCTCACCCAGCTCTTTCTTGGCCCCCTCTCGGAGCCTTGTAAATGTATCTTCCAGCTTGGCAGAGTCAATGGGCTCTGAAGTCCAAACTACCGACAGCACACACTCAATGTATTCCGACTTGGCTGCCACCTGGATGCGACTGCCCAGCTTCTTGGTGGCCACCACCACTAGTACTATCTGATTCTTCTCTGGTAAAACCACACGGCCTGAGGACAGCACCATCTCCTTGTCATCCACCTTTTCCACGCTTGCTGAGAACTTACTCCCGAATGACGGCAGTTCAGTGGAAACCTCCAGGGTGGCGACCCTCTCAGAAGGGTTGTTGATGTGGATCCTCTGGAGGTAGACGTTGGAGCGACTGCGGTGTGCAATGAACTCCTCTCGGACAGTAAGGCAGTCGCGGGCTGACCCGGAGCTGCCGGTGCCACCAGGGAGGATACAGCGGACGGACAAAACAGCACCTTTGCGGAACCAGAGCATGGTGGCCTGTGCCTCAGCCCGTTTACCAGGGACATTGACACTCACTATGGGTGAATACTCAGTCTGGTGGACAGGGGCTGAACCGGGCTGGAAGGACGACGCAACCCACAGTCTGTTGGAGTCAATGTCCACCAAGAAATGTCCATTACCTGAAATGAAAGGCATAACCACTTTCTCCTGAGAGGTGGTGTAGATTCCTTCCCCCCGATCCACCAATGACCTCCACCTGTGGATTTCAGTCTGGAGGCACTGTCCTGAAGGCCCCCCTGATTGACCTAAGCCACTAAACAACCTCAAAGCGCCATCTGAGCTAAGGTACCAGTAAAAGATGAGGAAAACCAGGAATCCAATCAGCATTCGTCTTGCCCAGCTGCTCGACAACAGACCCGGTAGGCCCTTCAATCTTTGTTGTAGCCACATTTTGCATATACACTGAAAAGTCAATTAAACACAACTTAACTCTTAACGAGCTAGTTAGTTAACTAGACAATAAACACAAAATACGATCAGTTAGTTAATTCTCCATTCTATCTTAACAGATGCAACACTGGCATACCAGGATATGTCCTATACAGCCAACTTACAATTTTAGTTGTAAGTTTTGTATTTGCTGTTCACAACATGCTAACTTCGGTAAAAAAGTAGCTAAACTAACGTAACTACCGTCGCTAATAACGTTAAACTGTTAAGATGAACCACTAGTTAGCTATGTTGTTCTCCGACTTACAGCAACATACATTAAATTAAAAAAAAATGCATGTGATGAAACTTAGACAGTTACCAAGCTAAATAACAAGCTTATCAAATGTGCTAACGTTAACGCGTTAACATTGATGTAGCTACATTACCTACTACGACCTATGGCGGTTGCAAACTAGCATTACGCTGTGAATTACGCGACACTTTGCGTGTGTTTTTCACATCGTGGCTAAACGTCCATTGAGTGCAGTTGTTGCTCATTTGTTGCTTGTGTCTATAAATTGTGAAATGGCATTCCTTGTTGAAGGGGATTACCTTGTTTAGGAACTCAACAATACAAAATATCATTCGCAGACAAATCAGCGTCTCGTGAAAGCAACATAAAAAACTTCCGGGTCACAACAATTTGGAGTATTTCTAAATAAAAGTTGCGAACAAATTCGTACAAATGTCATAGACTGAATTTGTACATCATATAAGAAGATATCTATAAACATTAACAATAATTCATATTTTTTAAAATACATGAATTAAATTTGAGTTTCAAAACACATTCCAAGGTAAAGATGTCAGACAATGCGAATCACTGAAGATGGGATACATATTATGTTACAATAATGGCTGGCTGATGTCATGCGTGTAGCTGTTAGACAGTTCTGCACAGCCATACTAGGTTGCTGATTAGAAGTTGTCAATGTAAACAATCTAAAAACATTTTTTCTTGTCGATTAATGAACAATTAATTCACTTACCTCGAGATTCAGTAAGGTACGTACAGATGTCTGGATATGACACCACCTGGCATTGCACTTATCATATATACTTATTATATATTCAATGATTTTTTAAATATAAATAATTCAAATTGTTGATATCAAAACATTTAATTTTTTATATAAAAAAAATCTATCCGTGATACAAAAAATTTAATTTTTGGTATCGAAGATTCATTGAATATATAATAAAACGGCTTGACGTCATATCAGTATTTGGATTCTTTTTCTTTGGTTTTTCAATGCGCGCACATGTGTTACCATTTGACGTTTAATATGGAAAGGTAAGCCCATAAATTATATGCTTTAAGAGGTAGAAAAAAAACAATGCAGCAGTGGTTCTGGAAATGGCTATATTGTAAGTAGCTACATTAAACTTCAGCAAACATTACTTTTGTTACGGTGACTCAAATCTGAAATTGTAATCTGTTAAAAACTTAAGGTTGGCTTGAAACCCAATATGGAAGTACATTAGTTAACTTACGTAACCTAAGTACATTAGTTAATATTACGTCAATATATGCTGTCAAATGACGAGTCATAATATGCGGTCAAGTGTTGCTTGCTTTTTACATCCCACAAATATCCACAACGGAAATGACTGAATATGAAATACATATTACCCTATTCAGCAAAAACGATTCAAAGTACTGCAGTGAATCTGTTGTAGGACATTCTCTTGACTCAGGTGTGATGAGTCAAAATATCTCAAATCATGGAGCACTGTGTGCTACATCAGGCAACACTATATTTACCATTCCCTCTTCAGCCTCCAATGCAGTACACTTTAATATAATGTACATGGGAAACCTATTGCCTCAAAAAGCAAAACATAAAAAGATATGTCCATATTAATTATATTAAAAATGATCAGTGTGGTACAAAGCATCCACATAAAATAAATGTTTCAAATTTGACCACATGGTGGCATTATATGCCCAAATTAAATATCCTCCTTCCAAAAGGAATATCATTTGATTCCGTCCTATTGTGATGTGTCTTCTGCCATGAGGCTTGGGTCACGGGGAGAAAATGTGTATGCTGTCACACACACACACAACCTTCATAAGATACTGAAATGTTTTTTATATATTTGGTAAAATATCTGTATTTAATGGTAACTTAACACTGACAGTTATAAGCCCACCAATAGTACAATGATGAAAACGTTTAACATATATATATACAGGGTGCAGAAAATATTTGTTTATTTGAAAGTGCTATGTGAAAAGAACTATGAACTTACTAAAGGAAAAGCTAACACCTAAAATATAATCACTGGACATGTATACACCTGCTTTGTTTAGCCAAGCCTAAAATGGTTCAGGAGACAAATTTGGCTTAACAACTCACATAATAAGTTATGGATTCGCTATTCATATTTAAAAATGACCACTCATTCCTTTTTCCCATACAACATCTGAATGGTTCCTCAGTCAAGTATTAAACGCTAAGCAGAGATTGAACTAAACGGGTAACAACAACAAATCAGATATTTAGTATCTCTTTAATGATGGTCAAATTAATAGCTACGTTGTGTGTGATATACTAAACCACACAGACACATCAAAGATACAGTTATCCTTCTGAATTGAGCTCAGGCACTATGAGAAGAATTTACATGTAAGCAGGACAATAACCACAAACACAAGGCCAAATCGGTAAGGAAGGTTCTTACAGAGAACACAGGGAATGTTTTTGAATGCCCAAGTAACATTTTGGATTTATATCTGTTTGTAATTGAAACATGTATTTCACATTCCAAGTGTGCATTGTATTTAGAGATTGGTCCAAGACTCAGAGCTGTAATTTCTGGGTTTTCTAACATGTACATGGGGAGTAAATACCTAATAAATCTATCTAATCAGTGTATTAGTGTTATATTTAAATTGTTATAACATTGGGATTTTAATTTTGCCATGATGAAAGATTTTGGGGGAATATTAAATCACAATTAATCTAATTCATAATGCAAAAAAAATAACCCATAGGGGATTAATACTTATGATATCCTTTGTCTCTTTTCCTCTTTCCCCTGTAATAACTAGATCAAACTTCTCTCAATCATCAAATAGCCAATGCTGGACATAATGATTATGTTTGTGCAACCAAATATGGATGAGACAATTGATGTCCAAAACAGATCAGACAATCTTGATGCAAAATGTATGCAAAAATAACATTTATTGAAATAAAAACATTCAGTGAACTCATAAGCTTTAAAGAAATTAGTAGGCATACCCTCTAACTTAAAACTTACATTTGATTTTTAAAGATTCAAATAAATAACATTAGCCATAAGCCTATATAGACGTTGTTTACCTGTAATAATGCGTGATCTGGTCTATTTCCACAACAATTACATTGTTGTGGAATTGGAAATACTAATGCCAGGCCCTACGTATTCCGCGCTGACCTGCCGAAAACCTGAACCTCCAAGGTTTCAACACTAATAGTCACTAACTGCATATATATTCGAATACCTTTTTACATAAACATATTAACACAACTAGCGGATTGCAGTACTTCGGTCTAACTTATTAAACCCTGGAGAAACACTCGGTATAGAATACATAAACGTATTTGAAACAACGCAACGGTTTGCAATACTTCGGTCCAAATGTGATTACACACTGGAGTAATATTCCGTATTAAAATCTTATCACATAACAAAACAAACTACGTTTTTAACAAAGAACAACGAAATAGTAAAAAAACATCCATTCAAACATTTTCAAACCTTGGTCCAACATCTCCTGCCTATTCAAATGGGTGCAGAAGTGACATTTCTGGTTGTCTAGCATAGGAAAACTGGGGGTAGCTCGTAGAAGTTGAGCTGGGGCTCAAACTAGGCTGGCTCATCCCACCGTAAGGGTATCCATTATGTGGCACCATGACGGACGCGTGTCGGTGGTAAGCACTGTAGGTGGCGTGAAACTGATGGTTGTGGTAGTATGTGACCGGGGAGCTGGTGTATCCATTAGGAGACAGAGGGCACGCGTGTCCGTTGATGGATTGAGACTGTGGGTAACTGTATGAGGTGGCTTGAGGTGAATTTGGCTGGGAGAGTGTCCAGGGGTTATTGACAAATGGCGTTTGTACGTAGACAGGTTTCTGCTGCAGGTATAAGGGCTCGGGATAGTCAATGCAGGTGTTCCCCGGTATGTAAGGAACGGTAGCAGGTCTGTACGGTCTTCTCACCCGTCTCCGACGCCTGTAGTTGCCTTTTTCAAACATGTCCTCAAATGTAGGATCCAAAGTCCAGAAATTGCCTTTCCTGTCACCTCCACCTTCCCTGGGCACTTTCACAAAGCACTCGTTGAGACTGAGGTTGTGCCGAATGCTGTTCTGCCATCCCTTCTTGTTTTTCTCGTAGTAAGGGAACGTGGAGATGATGAACTGATAAATTCCGCTAAGGGTCAATCTCTTCTCTCGGCTATCCTTAATGGCCATGGCAATGAGAGCAACGTAAGAGTATGGGGGCTTCTCTAACTGACCCATTCTCGTCGCGTCAGTGTCATCCTCAGTCTTCACATCGCAGTGCGAAATGTCTGCGTAGCCTTTAGCCATGGTCGAGGACGAGTCCCTGGTAAGATCCACAATGTCCAGTTTCTTTTCGCAAAAGTCTTCTTTGTCCATTGTTTCATCTAATTAAAATATTGCTCAGTTCAGGAGCTACGGGCTCAGACCTCTGAGTGAAAAGTTTTTGGCATTAATGTTCGCAGGTGAGACACTAATTCATGCCGTTTTAAAACCCTCCCACAGGTGATGTCTGCACAGGCTGACATCCTTTCATTTTGCCGCGTTTCCCACACTGTTGCTGGGTTCTTTAGGTCAACAGCTGTTTGTTTAGGTTCAAATGGAGTGGGCAGACATGTTGTTGATAAACCTATCCATTAATAATGATAGGAAATCTTTTGAAACGCCTATGACGTGTCAAAGTATGTTTCTACACAGTAGAGTGATCTCAATTACCTTTGAATAGATGATATTATGACTTTTAATAACACTACTTTCTTGTCCCAATATAGAGACAGGCTGAGATAAAATGTCTGCCCTACAGCATTTCCAAAAAAGTTGTGACACTGTGTAAAATGTAAAGAAAAACAGAATGCAATGAGATGCAAATAATTTAAACACTATATTTACTAGAAAATAGTACCAAGACTACATATCAGATGTTGAAACTGAGAAATGTCGTTGTTTCTAGGAAAATGAATGCTCACATTGAATTTGATGCCAGCAACACGCTTCAAAAATGGCACGTAAAGACTGTAAACATTGTGTAATGCTAAAAACAACTAAACCTGGTGGAATATCACACAACTAATAAGGTCAATTGGCAACGGGTCAGTAACATGATTGAATATTAAAAGATCATTCCAGAGAGGATGGGCCTGTCAGAAGTGAGGATGGGGAGGGGTTCATCACTCTGTGAAAGATTGCACACCCCAATAGTGTCGCAATTCAAAAATATCGACATAAAATCTCATCATCTACAGTACACAATATAATTAAAAGATTCAGAGAATCTGGAGTTATCTCTGTACGCCAAGGACTAGGGCGAAAACTAATATTGGATGGCTGTGATCTTCAGGCCCTCAGAAAGCACATCATTAAAAACACTTAATTCTGTAGTGGACAACACTGCATGAGCACAGTAACATTACTGAACACCATAATCTGTGAAGACAGTATGTAGCAGCATCCACAAATGCAAGTTAAAACTCTTCCATGCAAAGAAGAAACCATACATTAGAGGTGTCAAACCGGTTCCATGGAGGGCCGAGTGCCTGCAGGTTTTCGCTCTCACCTTGTACTTGATTGATTAATTAGGGCACTCATTGGTTAGTTTCTACCCTCACCTGGTTGTTTAGGTCTGAACTGGGAACCAATTTATAGGAAAAAACATAAACCTGCAGACCCTCGGCCCTCCGTGGAACCGATTTGACACCCCTGCCATACATAAACAACATCCAGAAACGCCAGCGACATCTCTGCGCCCGAGCTAAATTTAGATGGACTGAGGCGAAGTGAAAAACTGTCCTGTGGTCTAATTAATAATTTTTTAAAATTATTGCTGGGAATCATGGATGCAACGTCCTCTGGGCTAAAGAGGAGATGGACCACCCGGCTTGTTATCAGCGCACAGGTGAGGTTCTGTTTTGCATTTGCAGTTGTCCTTGAATGTAGCCTGTTGTGTTTGGGTTTAGATTTTTTGTTCTTGAATGTAGCTTGCCCTTCTGTCACTGTTCACACCTGTGTCTAGTTAGCATACTATTTATTCAGTTTGTTTTTCCAGTTTCTTTGTGAGGTGTTGTTTGTATGTTACAGCATTATCAAGCCTGTTAATCGATGAACCTTTTGGATAGCCTTTATGTGTACCGAGTTCTGTGGCCTGTTTTTTCCTGCCAACGATTGTTAATGTCATCCCTGCATGTACTTTGGCATGATCTGCTTTCCTGTTGTTGACCTTGCCCTTAATCACCACGAGTTTTGCCTGTTCTTGTTCATGTGCATAATCTTACTTACTCTGCGCTTGGAACCTCACCACATGCCTGTCTCGTGTTCATACAGCGCTGTGCAAAAGCCAGCATCTGTGATGGTATTGGGGTGCATTTAGTGTACATGGCATGGGTGACTTGCACTTTTGTGAGAGCACCATAAATGCTGAACAATATATACAGGTTTAGGAGCGACCTCTGCTGCCGTCCAGACAATGTCTTTTTCAGGGAAGGCCTTGCTTATTTCAGCAAGACAATGTCAAACCACGTTCTGCTCGTATCACAACAGTATGGCTCTGCAGTAAACTAGTCTGTGAGCTTAACTGGCCTGCCTGCAGTGCAGACCTGTCACCAACTGAAAACATTTGGCACATTATGAAATGGCATATACAGCAAAGTAAACCCTGAACTGTTGAGAAGCAGCGATCCTATGTCAAGCCAGAATGATGAAACACTGGTAAACACGCCCCTGTCCCAACTATTTGGACATGTGTCGCTGGCATCCAATAAAAAATGGGCATGTATTTTTCCAAAGACAAAAAAACATTTCCCAGTTTCAACATTTAATCAATTAAATACAGAGATACATTCTGTTTTCATTTACATTTTATGTAGTTTCCCGACATTTTTGGAAAAGGGGTTGTATTTTCTTAAGGCCAAACTTAAAATATTAATAATTATGTGATGTCACACAGGACAACCACATACATTATTACAGTTTGATAACATTTTCCATCATATGTTTCAAGACAGCCTGTATTTTCACCCTACCTCTAAAACTGAGCTCTCCAATGCACCAGCTCTTGGCTGTGTGATTGTGATACAAGGTTGCATAATTATGATACACTGTTATTTATGGACATTTTCTACAAAAGCTTGCTCTGTAGCAATTCAAGCCCCCCCCAAAAAAATTAACACCTCCTTCTGACATCTGCTACAACAATATCTGACTTATTGGTGTGCTAGTAAACATTATCAGCATCAAAGCAGTATCCTACAACATTAAAATGTTCATTATGTGCTGTTTGTAAGACAGATTGTCTCACCTCAGCAGCTATCAGGTCGGCAAGCCATTCATTTCTACTGGCAACCATTAACAATATGTACAGACTCCAACTCAGTCAGGTTGTAAAATACAAGAACGACCGCTGTTATAGACCACAGTTAAAACCTATACTACATCTTGGTTTTGCCTTTAAGATTTTCACAAATTTCACATTTGAGCTACAAACATGATCAGTATGTTTCAGTAAATGGATAAGTTGACAGCTTAGGCCTACAAGTAATGACCTGACACTGTTCTGTTGGGTTGCAAAATGGAAAATCCCCATTACTCACATGGTGCAATCTCCAGTTTACCATGACTAGAAAGTAGACGTATTTTGTGAGAAAGGCAAGTAGGCAAACCTGATTATCTACCTGCACATGTTGCTGTTGTAAATGCAACTGGTGGCAGTACATGAGGGCGTAACATTGATTTGAACAGCTCTTCATCTTAGATACTAACCCAATTTATTTAGCAAGTGGATTGTCATTGAAAGTCATTGACGGTAATTAATTATACAAATTTGATGTTTCCTGCTTTTGCACTGCTGTGCATGTTTTACTTGAACATACTTCCAGGTTGAGTGTGCAGTGTGATAATGCATATGCAAACATACATGTATACAAACATATATGTATACATACATACATACATGCAATTGCTGTTGTATAATAATCTTTATCCATTCTAGTAATTCTATTTCTATGCTACCACCCAGATACAGTACAATGAGGCATGACTAGCAGTCCTGTGGGAGACAGGTGATAATGATCACTGGCTCTTAGGAGACGGATTGTCTCCCCTTAGTGACTGATAGGGAAATACATTTCTCAGTGAACTACCTCACTGTAGATTTATAAAGGCTACTTTGTGATGCTGGGTTTCAGCTAAATTGGCTGAAAAGTGAGATTACGTTAGGATTTATTACTTAATGGGCCGACAACATTGTAGAATTATCATGATCATTTGGATAGTTGAAACAGATGCTGTAGCTAGAAACACTAGCTGGCACTTCATTCCTTTTTAAACAGGCCCAAAGTGAAGAAAGCTTTAAGCACACTGTAGATCACAACTTTTGTGTACATACAGTATATACAGTAAACATTTTTTTTTTCTAATATGGTACAATTCTGTCAAATCGCTCATGCCCTCACTGCAATCTGTAGATGTCATTTTGTCACAGATATTCTCATTCAAGGAAGCTCAGAGAGTCTCCACTTGCTTGATTTACAGACTGATGTCATGAGACCCAAGGAAGGCGCCAGGTAAAATACAATCTTTCCACAGACCAAGCCACTTGAAACCAAAAAAGAATGCACAGGCAAGTCCCATACCAAAGAAAAAAAACAGGTACGTTTTATGTGTTACATGATTTGGACATATACACAAACTGTTTTTTATACTAGGGTTACCTTTTTAAAAGCTATACATGGAACTTTCTGCCAAATTTGTTACTTTCCCATGTTAATTCTGAAGAGATTCTTTTAATCGTCGTCTCCTATTCTAGGTTAAAAGGTCTTGCCTCTTTACATCATAAGATGAAAATCATACTAAACATTTGTTTTTGATCTTTTTCTTATTGCTACATTGGCGGAAAGGTATATTTAGAGACTGTATATTGTCACAATGTTGCTACAGTTCAAAAGGTTTGTAGATCTGTGGAAAGCTTGAACTACCTTATTTTGGTGAAACTGCAACATTTGTTTCAGATCTAACAACAAACCTGTTGATTCAAACATCCCTTGGACATTATTGCATGCTCAAACAGCAGAATAGTCACTGCAGTTTAATCTAAATACATGATAACATTGTTGTGGAAAAAATCAACACCACATCAAAGTAGGAGTACCGATCGAGGATCGGGTTTATTGTTTGGGTCATAATAAACAAGATCACATGGACAGGTTGGGACATGATCTTTGATCAGCATTTTGAGAATGTTATGAATATGGGTTCTACACATTTATAGATTCAAAAAAATGCTTGAAATTGACATAAAACAGAAGATTAAAGCCTTTTTACAATGTGAGGATATGAAGGGGAAATGAAAATGACAGATTTCTTGGGTCAGTAAGAAGATCTAAAAATGATTCCTCTTTCCCTCCTATAGTGACAAAATTTTTTGAAAAGCTGCAATTTAGTGGCCCGTTTTCAATAGAATTACTGGAACATTTCCTCCACACAGTTGTGCTGACAGATAATGCCATTGAAAATGCAACTAAATCCCCAAATAACCAGAAATGTCACCAAAATCAGATCACTGTCAAAGTTCAATCAACCCCTCCCTAAAACACAGACTTAAGGACAAACACGGCCTATCAGATTATTCCTCACCAACTACTCTCCAGATCATTCCAAGAATATTGGCGAACGAGTTTCACTATTACAAACTGACCAAACTCTTTGTAACTGCTCAGATAAAAGCATTCAAATTAACTTGTGAAATGCACCATGTTTTTAACCAGTCCAAATATTGTGCACTAAGGAGTGATTGGAGACAACCAAAATCTTATTTTTGAGACGGTTAAAGCCTGAAGGTTGTGGATAGTGTGCCAAATAAATGTCCGCAAACAGGCGGATCTACTTAGCATTGTAACCTTGATTTGAAAATGAGTTGACTGATGTCCATCAGCTGCTATTGTTTGAACCCAGTGGTTTTAATACTCCTGCCCCTTGAGTGTCACTGAACAGCACACCGCTTGGATGGGTAGTAGTGCAAGCATACACCCTAACAAGGCAGAGACACTTCGATCATACTCGGCAGCTTTTAATCAGGCATTTCAAATTGTACATCACCGCCCTTTTCACCAAGAGCCCACGATATGATTAACCTAAATGCTTGTGAATTACATGCATTCAGGATATGCGCGTGGTCAACTTTTCAGAATCCCAATGAATGATGGCTGTTTTTATTTTTATTTTGGTGAGTTGTAGAAGAATGAGATACTGAAAGACTTTGAGCGCTGAGTGTTAGTCTAACCAGTGTGACTCCACGGAGGCACCTGTCAAGCTGGCCTAAGTGATGAAAGGAATTGACGGTGTGTTGGGGCTTTTATCTAAATACACGTGCATGGAGCAAACCTGTACAGCAGTCATTTAGGCACCACACCCAAACCCTGCTAATCTAGAGATTACAGGACTCCACAGCCCATCTATTACTATACTCTACTTGAAACCCACAGAAATACAACAAACCAAGGCTAATATGATGATTGCACGATGTCAACATATAGAAAATAATAAACGAATAATAATTACAACCTTTTTATGCTATAGTCTGAAGAGGACTAAAAGGTCTCACACATTAAAGACTTGAATCATCAATGTTATGATGGTTTGAGTCAAAAATGAAGCAGCATTAAAACAAATAAAGTGTAGAATTTGAGTTTTTCAATAGAAGTGCTACTGTCTTTTCTTCGACTCAGTTTGCTCTGCTAAATTTCTGTGGTAGGTGCGGCCCTGTCTCTCAAGTGATGAGAGACTGAAGTTCCATTTTGAGTTCACCAATCCAATGCCTTTTCCCACAATGCCCCACTTGGAAGGTTCTACATGACAGCACTTGGGCCAGTTCTCTGCCAATCTGGCTCGCAGCCCACAGTTCTTCCATTCACACCACAGTAGCCAGCTGATCCTCTCTCAAGACAAGCCTACAGTTGACTCCTTGCCATAATGTGGGTGTATTATTAGGCTACTGTAAATTACAGTCATTTTAACTTAGAGCTTTATTCAATCCGTATCAAGGAAGTTCAGTGCTACAGCACGATTACATTTAAACGCGCGTTAGAGGAGACTGCATTCACAGTAACTGCTGCATATGTATCAGAAAATAATATATTGCACCTGCCATGCCAGGACGTGCCAGTACCCCCCAAAGGGACAGCTCCAGCTGCAAAACAGACAAGAAGCGGGGAAGGAGAGGGGGGTCAAGCAAGTTCAGAGGTGGTAGCCACCATTCCCAGAATTACGTTGCAACCCACGGAACACTCCAGACTACATAGAAAACCCCTACAGCCGGCTACAAAAACAGACAGGAAGGGTCAGCTGAGAGGACAGGATTTCAGTGGCGCTAATTCTCTTCCAAACATCTGCAGGTTCCTAAGGGCTTCTCCTCAGGGCCGCCGGCCAGGAATCCTCAGCCCCCTGAAAAGATATACGTCAGGGCCCCCTGACTTATAGATGTCATCTACATTATTATGATAAATGGGCCCTGCCAGGCCATGGGCCCCATGAATCACACCTTTCCTCATGTTAGCTATGGCCTGGCTTCTCCTACTCCAGGATCTGCCTACATTGGGGTCCCGCGCAAGGTCTGGAAAAGCTATTACCTCCAAAAGACAACTTGAGGGGTGCTGTCCACCAAACAGTCACTTGCCTTCTCTTCAGAGTCTTCCATTCAGGTGCTGTGTCTTTTGTAGTGGTTGGTCATACTTTATTGTTGCAGTTGAGAAGAAGGGAGGTCGGAGGACTTTTATTGAAAGAACTAAGATGTAGCAAAACAGAGAGTAAACAGAACAACATCACAAAAACGGAACGGAATCCAAACACTTACCTACCAACTACTGAATATTAAATGTCAAAACTCGCTGAACTTGTATACTGAGGGCCTTGGTGACAAGTCGGATGGTAAAAGCTGTAATTACATTTTGCAAGCTTGTACATTTTGGTACCTACTTGCAAGCTTATCTTCGTAAGCTTAAATTTAGTTTGTGCTTGCAAGCAATATTTCACGATCTTGTACAATGAAGTTTGAACACATTTTACAAACTCGCAATTCTGTAACCAAACATTTGTATTAAATTTAACTCAAACAGCTAACATATTTTATTTTCAGATTTCAAATAAGAGCATTTATCGCAACACATTTCTTGCTGTGAGGCTAAAATGCACACGTGGATCGTTCTTTGCGCGACCTCTGAGTTTTGCCATTTTTACAACATGGGAAAGTTCTGTATTTAAGAACTTTCTGTATTTATAAAAAAAACATTTCAGCAAGCTAAAGAAGGGTGGGTCTTCAACACTTGACCAAATAGTTCCATTTGCATTTCTACAACCAATACCAATTGGTCGTATAAGTCAATTAATATAATGGAAAGACTATTTCTAGAAGGCGAGTGGTTCTCTGCAATTGTGGGAAGTTGAATGATCTACTGTATATTGCACTTTTGTTAGCTGTTATTTTCTGAGCAAGCTGAATAAATAAATTATCAAAAATATTTCATGTCATGTATTTTGCAAAAATATTTACCTTGTTGGGTCTTAATCTTGCACGCATGCTCAATGCGTACTCTTAAATCAAGAATGGTTGCCTAAGCAAACGTTACCCAATTCATACTCCATTGGCCTTGATATTTTTGTCATTGATTAGGCTTAATCTGTGTCCACAAAATTTTGAAATTCATTGAAGTTCCTCTGAATATCCCTTAGGATAGGCAATGGACCTATGTTTTCCTCTAATATGTTTGAGGAAGAAGGATGTATGGAATTACAGATTGTTGAACTAATCTTGGGCCTATGGGTTGTAGATCAGATCAACAACAGTAGAGGGCAGCAGAGGTATACAAAGGAGACTTGAATTTGCGATCTGGTGGCTGCCATGTTGTTACAGTATGAAATGAACCAATACTTTATATAGGCACAGATACATTTCAACATCTGTGGTGGTGCCTGTGGCAACATAAGGTCCTACGTGTGCTTCACCTTCCTAAAAATTGGGATTTGGGCAGTCTTTTATTCATCCTAGAAGATTTGATCAAGCCCTGTCAGATTGGATGGGGTGTTTTGGTGAACTATGATCTTTAGGACTCCCTGCAGATGTTAAATGGGGTTCAAGTCAAAGTTCTGGCTGGGCCTCTCAGTGACATTCACAGACTTGTCCCAATGCCACCACAGCATTGTCTTATATGGTGTCCCTTTCTAAATCAAGTCCATTCAATTGAATTTGAAGTTGGACCCCAGTTCAGTTCTACAGACATGTCAAAGATGATCAAATGACACGGGATGCATCTGAGCTCAATTTAGAATGACATGACAAAGGGCCTGAATACTTCTGTGCATGAAAATGAGTCAGTGTGAATTCAAAATGTCCAGTAAATTCTCAAAATATCGAACAATGTGTTTAGGCTTTGCCAGCATGAGGTGCTGTGTTTAGATTGCTGGCAAAACATGTATATATAATCAATTGTCAATGATGTCTATAATTTTACACAATGTGGAGAAAGGGAAAGGGTGTGAATACTATTTGAAGGCACTGTAAATTATTCTAAAGTATATTATTTTAAATTAAACGTCAACAACAGCTAATTTTTATCTGTGAGAAACTGCCACGTTTTGGAACTGAATAATATATATTCATCAATCAGCTAAGGTGATCATCAAACAGAAGGACTGATTTTAACCAGACCTGGGAAATGAGACATTTTTCAGACTTTCACATGAAACAATCAAGAACCACTGCACATCCACCAGCACCACTAAAAGAATGCCTGTTATGGTTGTTGGTGATTCCATAGTTTCATGGTCCATGATTGATTCATTGTCCGTTTGGCTGGCACACATTGGACCTGATGACCCCAGTCAGATTCCTCCGTGCAACACATTCCTTACCAAATAACTTTGATGTCAAAGACAAGGGGGAAACTGTACCCCTAGGGTTTTGGAATTCAAGTGTGCGGGCCACAGAAACAACACTTCATCAGGACCACCATTCAGACTGGTGATCAACATCAATATATGTGGGAATTCAAATGAGAGGCATTGTGTGAAGAAAGACTGGAGATATTTTTCTGGTCCCTGGCCCCTTCCCCTTTTTTACATCGTCTCATGAGAGACTTTGATGTGGACAAGATGATTGAAAAACAGAGCAGCGTGGCTTGGTTTAATTTGGTGGAGAATAGGTTAGTGGGGGAAAGGAGGGGTCGGCATGCAAAAAAATTGTAAATTCACAGAGAATGGTGGAACAAAAATCACATTTCACTGAGTGTATCAATCTGCCAGCTCTGAGAAGAAAGAGGGGAGGTGGTTTGGGTGAATGAGAGAAAGAGAGATGTAGAAAGAGAGAAAGCAGGGTGTGAGAAAGAGAACTCCAGTTGGCTCGCTCTTTAGAAAAGGCCTCTCCTCTCCTGCTGGGCCCTGCTCGGCTCCCGTCCCCTCCTCACAATACTGGCGGGGCGGCAGCCCCCCCATGCCCCTTGACTGCCCTCCATGTGCTGGGGCTAACACACTGACAGGCCTGGTCCAGAGCCCCAGCATATGGAGGCCAGGCCAAGGGGGCTCCAGTCTTATGTGGACCCCAGCTGGAGGTCCGCTGGATCCAGCAGAGTGCAGAGAAACACCCCTCAACTCTGACTTATGCACACGCTCTCACACACACACACACACACACATATAGACACATGTACACACCCATGCACACCCAGAACAAATGTGATGGACAAGCGTTCTGGAATTAAATGGCAAAGAGATTACTTTGACTATTTTGGCAGAACTGGTAACCAAGTGAGCTATTTTGTTGAATGACCTGCTGTTTAATAGTGTTCTTCAGGCTTCTGGTCTTCATCCTTTAATTACGAACTTACAGTAAAAGGAATGAATGCACAAAGGCACAAGAACCCAAGTACAGAGGTTACGTACCTTTTTCATTGCCTAGTACCCACATCTCTTCCAGTTAAGTACAAAATGTGAGAGCCATGTTTATGTGAAGACAACCCAAGACAGCACAAATCTTGCAGGAATGAGAATTTCTGTTCTCATTCTAGATCAAAAGAATGTGATATGTATTATTTTCAGAAAATGTCATCCTTAGGATGTTCCTTAGGATGATGTATTGTTGACATTTAAAATGTTTTAAGGCTTTGGGGAAATAATTTATCATGTTTTGATATTTTGGCCATGTCCATGTCTCCTTCAAATGTACAACCTGCCAACACACACATCTATATGTACAGCTCCGGAAAAGAAGATACTTTTTTCTTTCCTTTCCAAAAAAGTCAAAATGGAAGGTTTTGAGTGAGCAACAGAAGCATTCAATTTGCAGCGGATTCTTAATATAAACATTTCTGTTCCTTACTCAAATCTTTCCATTTCAACTTTTATGGAAAGGAATGAAAAAGGTGCAGTGGCCCCCTATTTTTTTCCGGAGCTGTATATTTACATACATTGACTACCACCTGGGGTAATTTTCAAAGAAATGTCAGAAATTGTTTGAAAAAGCAATAGTCGCAATGATATATAAATGTAACCTGTCTTCAGCTACCCCGCAGCCACGCTTAATATTTTTGTTAGTGAAACAATGGGAGTGATACTGTAGGTGCTTTGGCTTCCTCCATCAAAAAGCAGATCTACCAAGTATTCATACAACTGACAGACATTTATAAGCTCTTAAAACAGAACGTTGCACATTTCTAAGGTCATTTTAATCAGTTATAACCATATTCAAAAACGTAAGGTGCTCTATTTTTACAGGCCATTTTTGACAAAATCACCTTCTGATGATATAATACATTTATTTGTCTAGCGCAAACAGTTAAATAATTACTTTTCGTTTTTATTTCACAATCTAGCTTTCTGTATTGCAGTTATATTAAGTATGCATGACAAATAAGCACATTGGGTATTTTTAGGGTCTTACAGTAAATCTGTGTAGAGGAAAACACTGCACAAGCTTGAAGGTGAAGACTCCATACTGTGTGGTCTGTAGATACTACGAAGCAAACGTTTATATCATATCAATCATCGCTGCTGTATTATGAGCAGTATTTTGATTTAAATGAATAAATCATGTTCAAGTACGAATATAGAAAATATAAACATGAACATTGAATATGTGCCATTTCAAAAATGCAATACATTTTTTAAACATACCATAATACACTATATGGGCATATAACATTTCCAGAGTGGGACCTCTGCATAAAAATATATTTATCATCAACATTAAGTGGACATACAAATCAGGTGCACTATTAGCATCTCACAATAAGAAAGGACCACACATGCAAGCCCGCACAAAAAATGGATGGGGTCCATAAGGGTTCTTCGCCTGTCCATGTAAGTAGTATGGGAACGGGGGGAGGGGGGTTTGTTCCAGGGAAAACACTTTCTGGTTCCAAATAGAACTATATGGGGATCCAGGTAAAATCTTTTTGAGTTCCAGGTAGAATCCTTTTGAGTTCCATGTAGAGCCCAGCTTCCAAAAGGTTCAACCAGGAATTAAAAATGGTTCTACCTTGTACCAAAATCAGGGTTATCCTACAGGGACAGCCGAAGAACCTTTATGGAACCCTTTTTTAAAATAAGGCAGAAGAGGAAAAGCCAATACACCCCAGAACAGTCCTACAGAGAAGAGAGCTATGTTTTTTTGGCCTGCCCTCTTCTGACATGAACTAATGTTGACTCACGGCAGAAAAATGTTACCATTCTGATGCTAATGAGGTCTTTAACCACCTCCTTCACCAGACTGTCTGATGCAGCAACACAATCTGCAGCAGCACAATCTGTGAGCATGTTGTGTGAATGTGTGCACGTAACGGGTGGGAGGTGAAGAGAGAGAAAAGGCAGGAAATGCTTGGTGAAAAATGACACAGAACATTGAAATGTATTTGCTTTTTGGGTATATTGATTTTACACAAACCTCCAAAAAAAAAAACTAATCTTGGACAAAATGATATCACATATTGTGAAGTCATATATAATGTGAAAGTGTATTTAATTTATTATTTCTTGTGATTCCATTTAAGGGGCATGGGAGACCCTTAGGTGGTTTTTATCATGTTTGAGAGGTGTGGTCAGTGAGATTTGTTTCACATATAATTGGTCAGAAGAAGTGCGGGAATGGGGTTCATGTGCTAAACACACTGTATTACATCATACTGCATTACATCATGTGTATGAAGGACTAGTGAGGTCTGAAAAACGTATTTCAAACTTGTAGTTGCAGAAAGAACTGCAGAGTATAATCAACGTTACTTCAAAATAACTCTTGTTTTAAAAGGTATATGTTTCAGTGTTATATTATTTCAGTTGTATTCTCTGACTTATCTACGTTTGCTATAAATTCTGAAACTTCTTTTTCTGAGATGGGGACACAAACCAATAATAAATTATTTATAAAGTATAATGATGAGGCCACACAAAGTGCTTATGTACTGAATAATAAAAGATCTTTAGGGAGCTTAAATATACTTTTAATGAAGTAATGATTAATAAATGATTCACTAATCTTTTATCAATTGATGTTTGTAGTTGTAGTTATAATATTTATTATCATCAGTCCACTGTCCTGACCTCTTCTCACAGACCATGTGAATTATCATCAGTCCACTGTCCTGACCTCTTCTCACAGACCATGTGAATTATCATCAGTCCACGGTCCTGACCTCTTCTCACAGACCATGTGAATTATCATCAGTCCACTGTCCTGACCTCTTCTCACAGACCATGTGAATTATCATCAGTCCACTGTCCTGACCTCTTCTCACAGACCATGTGAATTATCATCAGTCCACGGTCCTGACCTCTTCTCATAGACCATGTGAATTATCATCAGTCCACTGTCCTGACCTCTTCTCATAGACCATGTGAATTATCATCAGTCCACTGTCCTGACCTCTTCTCACAGACCATGTTAATTCTTTAATGTGGACAAGACGCTGACCCTGCAAATATCCCTGGTTAACCATCAGAAAGAAAATAGTATGTGTGAAGTTTAAAAGCATCTGATATTTCAATAATTAAATGCATAAGTCTAATAATAACTGCCAGTATAAAAATACTAACACGCACCTGCTGTGATAGACTTTATATGAACATGTTATTTGAATATTGCAATGTAATCACTGGAGAAAAAAACATGCCCATGGCAAGAAAGGATAGCATTGCAAAACAGCATCTGCGCGCAATGATGTAGGGATAAGCTTGAACAAAATGTGGCCCTGGTTTTTAGTTCAGAAATATGGTCTCCCTACCTTGACAAGTGACCATTTGATATGGAGATTTTTTTTAGTTGAGCCAACATTATTCTGTTGGCTCAGCTATTGTTGTACACATTTTGAGTAATATGAAAATTAAACATGAAACATTAAAATGTTGCCCTTTATAGGCAGAGTCACAGTGAGCCCAGTATTGCTCACACATTAAGTATTTCTATTAATAGGTAAGTACTTCAACTTTAACCACTGTCTTTGGGTTGGTGCCCGTCACATTTGTGATGGTGGGGACAAGGGTCAGTAGTCTGTCGATGACATCCTAAAGCCACAGGATTCTAGAGCCCCTCGGCCCAACACCGCACAATACTGTGCAGGAGAAAGGGCAGCTGGTTATAAAAAAGGCTGTAATCCCTTCCATGAATAGCTCAGGACTTCTCTCACTCTGTAAGAGATGACCATAGTCAGAGAGGGAGAGGGATAAGGATTGACTGAAGACAGAGAAGGTAAAGGAAGAGGGAGGGAGTTGGCCCCTATGTCGTTTGATGCCCTGGACGCGGGACTCTTTAGCCTCGTTCCGCGGGCCGTGCTTCAGAGCGGATGTGTTAACAGTTTCAGGCTCAATGGAGGGAGAAATCCCAACAAAGGGAGGTGTACAAATATTGTGGGAAATCAGTCCACTCTTTAATATTTCATGAGGGTCCGCCATCTATTCATGGGACTTCATTCCGCTGGAGGGGCCCGCATTCAGGCTCACTCCACAGGCTCAATGGGAGGCCGCCCTTAATTGAGTGCCCGCTTATTCTTCGTTCTCCCTGGCAGATTGTTCCCAGTGAAAGGCCTCTGCCTCTTCATCCTCTTCCTCTTCTCACTGAAAGCAGCCCAAGGAGAGGGCATATATTTCTTGCTGGTGGTTCGTGTGAGGGGGTGCAGTAGGGTGGTGGGGGTGGATGCGGATCAGATATTATAATGTGGGGTTGGGGAGTAGTGCCCAGAGATGTGGGGTGTGGGCTAATCTCCTCCAGGGCGGGGGGAACTGCATTCCGATGGATATACATGTGTGTGTGTGTGTGTGTGTGTGTGTGCGCGTGTGTGTGTATGGTCACAACACCAGTAACCTAGAAGCCTACAGAAATGTGGCATATAAAAGCTCCAGCGCAAAGAAAGAGCAGATATGTGACATCTAGCATGAGACTTAAGCTTAGGCCACACTGATTGGGAAAATTAACCAGTTTATTGTGGATATATTTGGTTAACACGCATGTGGAGTGTGCTAACTGGCTATCGTGCCTATTGTGCCCATTGTGCTATTATAAGTTTACCTCACCTAATGTTTTCTGGAAAGGGATACATTTCTTTTCAGGAGTGATGCTAGGAGGTGACCTGCGGTTGCTCAAGCAACCCGAAGAATTAACAAAGCAACCCCAAAAAATATAACCATTATTTGGGTTTTTGCTTTTCATTGACATTTGTCTTCTTTGCCTTTTCCCAGGAAAACTACTCAGAATAAGTGCGTAACTATTAATGTGTTGGCCATCATTGGAAATCTCAGATACAGAAAATATACTTTTTTAATGGGTTTATTTAGATTCCCATTAGCTTCTGCTAAAGCTACAACCTTTTCCTCTTTTTTTAATGTAAATCGACTTTTATCCAAATAGTGCAAATAGCAAGAGCCTGCGAGATGCAAGGTTTGAGCATTGCCTTATAGGAATCTCCACTTTATGTTCTGTAGGCAGCCTTCCGATTCCAGCTTCAAATGGAAGCCTGTGGGGTGAACAGAGGGACAGGATGACATTTAACTCTGAAAGGTCTGTTATTCTATGTTGGTAAAATATGTATGTGTAGAAACAGAAATCAAAGGTGACATTCTATACTTTTGCCTTTTGTTTATCTTTCAGTCATTTTCAATTTTGACTGAACTGTCCCAAAACAGCGTCAGGTCAGTGGACCTAAGACACTGTTTTTCCCTTAAGCTGTTCCATGGATCTTGTCGGAAGATTGTAGAGCAGAAACCTGAGACATACAGCTCCTTGTTTTTTGTGTCTGTGAAAGTCAATGAGCTAAGTAAGATAATACCAGTTCCTAGAGTAGACCAAACTGAAATTCCATGCTAAAGAGCTTTGACCATCTTCATTGATACATCTGATTCATTAAATATTAGCTGCCGATTAATGTGATGGATTGTTTTATATACAGTATTTCTAAATAGCTTTGATCAAGTTATGTAGGCTATTGATTCCATCTTGAGGACTTACTGCTATACTTGCCAACATTTTACAAAAATATATTTTAAAAAATGTACGTCCCTGAATGGCTACCAATCTCTCATACTAAAGCTACCATGTATCCATTAGGGCTAACAATCATGTTTGAGTTTTAGTCATTTATGACTCATTGCTTTCAAATCTTTACCCAGATTTTAGACAGGGTGCAGACAAGCATACAAAATATTTTAGGAATTAGTACAAAGGGTATTTGCTTAAGATCCTGTAAGATATCTTATCACTGTGCAGTTTGGATCTGTCTGCCAACTGCAGAGATAAAGAGAAATGGTGCTGAAGACATCACTGGGGAAACCTACTGGTCATGGACAATACTGTCTGGAAGACATTTTGCAGGGCCCTGGGATTCCTGTCGGTGTCCCTGCACCTCATGTCCGCACTGACCACTCCATCTCAACCCAGCTGATGCTAGGTGGCAGCAGTTGACTCAATGTGAGCATGACCCAGGGCAGCAGTGTAATCAGGGCTCCTGGGGTTGTCCAGCTGCAGTCTTGGCTCCTGATCCCTGATTAAAGGTCATCCCACTCCCTCTAAGGGCCTGTAAGCCCCTGGGAGCCCTAGCCGCTCCTGGTGTGTCCCCTTCACCAGGCCTCATGTGTGTCCAACAGGCTTAGCCTGGCTCATGAGGGAAGGAGAGAGGGCCTGCCGAGAGGAATCCAAGGGACAGGAAAATCCACAACTGCCCCAACCTCCATCCGCTTATCTGCATCTCTTCACCTACACCTTTTCTCACTAGCTGCATAGCTTTAATCTACATGAGCCTTGAATGTTCCATTGGACTACTCAGCACCAACTCTTGAGACATCCTGACCCCCACTGGCCAAATCACAATGGGCCACACCGATCAACATCATTGTCCAGAAATTCCAAGATAGATTTCCAATTTACTGGGGTGTATTACGAGGTAGGAAACCCGGGGGAGAAGCCGGGACAGATCCAGTCAAATGATTGCACCTTGTTTGTTAACCTAACAACTACTAGATGATTAATTCAGTGAGTTAATCCCTGGTGACCCGTGTGCTCATGGGTGAAGTAGTTCCGGCAGTCTAATCCAAGACTCACCAGGCCCCTCCACCAGGGCTTTGTGTCAGCAGGTATTACCACCGCCAGTGACACCAGAAACAACACTGGGCACAAGACTGGGAAGATCCAGGACTCAAAGCCAGGGAGGGAAGGAAGGTGGAGGGATGGGGCAGAAGGATGCAGGAGGGATGGTGGAGGGATGGAAGGTTGAGGGATGGAAGGTGGAGGGATGGAAGGTGGAGGGATGGAAGGTTGAGGGAAGGATGGTGGAGAGATGGGACAGAAGGATGGTGGAGAGATGGGACAGAAGGATGGTGGAGGGATGGGACAGAAGGATGGTGGAGAGATGGTGGAGGGATGGGACAGAAGGATGGTGGAGGGATGGGACAGAAGGATGGTGGAGGGATGGGACAGAAGGATGGTGGAGAGAGGGTGGAGGGATGGGACAGAAGGATGGTGGAGGGATGGGACAGAAGGATGGTGGAGGGAT
>JACXGJ010007960.1:0-28636 GCA_016801105.1 Esox niger | reverse complement strand
TGGTAGAGTTAATGGAAGCAAATATGTTGACAAACGTCACCTTCTCCTTACACCCGTATCAAAACACTGAACCGGATAAAAAAATTCCTTGAACCAGTATCACATTTTGTCCCTAGGTTTCATATGGATAATCACACTTCAAACACTTTGGTATATACTGAGCATATTAGTATGATGTCAGTTTACAGTGTTTTTTCCCTAAAAAAAACAAGTTTAAAGTTTAATCATTTAACAACTACCCAACATGACTGCGTACTATCGATTCAAATCAGCAATGTTTCAATTTTTTTTATCCATTTCCATTACTTTAAAAGGGGGACTACTATTTTGAAGATAACTAGGAGACGCTAGGAATCCACTACGTTACATTTAGCTCTGAAACAGACTAAAACAGTTTCAGAGAAAATTAACATTTTGATTGGTTTGTACATCTGGGGGGAGTACCACTACGGAAGGCCAAATGGTTCAGTTTATGGTTAGTGAATAAACCACCCAGAAATGCCAGAAAACGTGCCCAAAAAGATTTTTCGAAAGCAAAACAGCTGACACATTGTTAGGTATTTCTGCAATGACAATCTAGATGGCCTACAACTGAAAATAATGCTTCATGTTGTTCACTCGTATTTCCTCCGTTGTTGGTTGATCAAACAAAAGTTATTAAAGATATAAATAAATCATACCCGCTAAAGAAACCTTTACGCAGTTGATTTTTTCTAAATAAGTGAAAGGAATCAACCAACCTGTGACGGGGTAACAAGGTTAGGCCTACATGTAACACTGCTACTGTATAGCAACAATTTGTCATTCAGTATTTTTTACATAACAACTACAGTGCTGCGGACTAATGACACACTGTTGTTTTTTTATTTCCAAAAACAATATTAAAAATACACCATCATTTTTTCTTATCAATCAATCAAATTTATTTTATAAAGCCCTTTTTACATCAGCAGTTGTCACAAAGTGCTTTCACAAAACATGAATGAATGATTGTCTGTTTTTCCTTGTAGCATGATTGGATAGCCTAATGATAACCCTCCTTTTGGACGTCACATAATGTAGGAAAATCGATCCGGGTATATTAATAAAATATTAAAACATAATCACACCGTGCATTATTAACTTGAGTATGGATTGGTGTAACCAACCGAACACCATAACAGCTTTGTCCAGTCCTTGCTTACTCACGCTTGAAACGTTTGCCATCATCGATTTCTGTGCCACTGTCACCCTCTAGTGGTGACTTTAACATCCTACTACAGGTTCAGTTGTCTAATTGTTTTGAAACGTCTATTTTGACTCACTTCGTATGCAACCTGAAAAAAATCCGTTGTTTCTCAGCCACTGTGTATAGATGAGAAGGCATCAAGTCTAGATCTCAGAACTGTCTAAACAAGGGGAAGGGGGTTTAACAGAATTCTCCCGAAAATCGCAGAAATGTGAAAATTATGCGGGGGCCGCAGCACCCCTGATTTCCGCGGTTATACTACCTGTTCACCAGCTCACGATTTAATTGGGCAACAGGGGCTTCCGTCCGTACGCGCATCACACAACCGCAACCACACTGAACACATTTTGACAACAGTCAAAGTGTCAAAGTAGACACAATAAAAATGAAAAAGGTAGATGCAATTGTCTTTGTTTCTGAAACATCTGTACAACAGTACAATTAACATTTTGTATAACCTATATTTTAAAACAATATTTCTCATTTATTTATTCTTATGGCCTGTAGAAGACGACCGTTTATTACTGCTACAGCTATGGTTTGTACAATGCTACACAGTATGAAACTACACACAATAAAAAAAACAATGAATAGGCAACCACAAAATAATCCAAATGAAAAGTAAACCATTTAAACTTGAATTAAATACAAAATTGCAAGTTTTATACTTATTTCTTTGAGTTATTTCTTGTTTGGTAAACAGATTTGTGCCTTTTGTCTTCCAGACTCAAACATCTTGCTTCAGGGTGACCATAGGCTGGAGGAGAAATAACAAACCATCAAGGAATGGTTGTTATTTTTCAAAGAAACACTTGAAATAAATAGCTTTTACTGTTCAGTTTATTTAGATGCGACTAAAAATAATGATCACGCGTAGTGTGAATTCACACTTATCAAACATTGTATCGTTATTTTATATCACTTACAGAACTGACCGCCTAAATATCACCCAAAATATTATGAGAAATGTTTAGTGTTTGACCAGAACATTAAAATACATATTGCTTTTCTCTCCCAGTAAATCATCCCCATGGAGACAGGAGAACTGCAGTTATCCCTCAGAATTCTATCCAATATCTAAAACATAAAATAAAGAATATAACAATTTGGATTTGAAATGGAAAATTCACCTACTGGTTTGAAAGAATGCTGTCATCCACTTTTTGAGAAAAGCAAAAAATAACAACTCCGAAATATGATTACAATATTATTTAGTCTATTAAAACTGGTAAACTGTTTATTTTTGTGACAAAACGTGCAAACTACTGACTACTCAGCTGTGTAAAATAGAGAGGAACCTTTTAATCCCATAGGATACTGTCCTGAATGAACTACTAAACCTCTTAGAAGGACATTCAGGGGATATTTCTAATTTGCTTCCACCTTATGGCATTTGACTGAAATAAAGCAAAAATGCTCTACCCTCCACTGCCACTTTTCTTCAACCAGCTTATAAAATCTGTAAATAATATTATGTGATATTTAGAAATAAAAATGCATTTAGATGGCACAATGATTCCCTTCACTATTCTGCATTTTCTCTCTCACATCAACAGAAATTGAGTGAAATATTTAGACATCTAATAACCAGAAAATGACAGAAAGGTTTTGCTTGTCCCTGGCTGACATTTCCATGATGTAAGCAAGCAAGTTTGTTTATAACACATTATTCATAAATCAAAGCAATTCCATGTGCTTTACAAAGAAAAAATATAAAAATACAACAACATACTCAAATGAAAACATCAAGATAACATAATAATAATAAAAAATAGAATAAGAAAATATGAAAATAATAAAAACATTTATGTAATCTCCTCAGAGGCATGAGAAAGGGACATTCCCTTTCACCTCTCCTTTTCACTCAGAGCACAATGTCTCATTACCAATCCAGTATCCCAGTCCTCCTGGACTCTGTATTCATGTAAATCTGAAGACAATCAGAAAAACATTACCTTTTAGAAAAAGAGAGACCTGTCGATTTAAACCGTAGAAGACTTTCTTATAAAAGCAGCCCATGTCTCACAATATACTGATTTCCCTTTTGGACAAGACCAGGATTTCTTAAATAAATAAACAAACTACACAAAGACAAAAAGAGAAAGTTCACAAAACATAACGACAAAATACCTTAGTGTGCGGTACTAAGTTCTTTATAGCATCTCTTATCACCCAAACCTTAAAGGAGCCCATCCTTGTGGTTTGGACAAGTGGCGCCTTTTGAAATGCAATGCTTACTATCCATTTAATGTGTTCCATCGTGGTTAACTGTTATAACCTGCCCTACACCCATGTCAGTGGAAGACAGACAAAAAGTGTGAGAATCGAAGCACACCTCTGACATCACAGGGATGTTAAAGACGCCTCAAGCGCAACTTCTGGGGGAGACGAAACTATAGGCAGGAAATCATAAGCCTTACTTTTAAGAGTATTTTTTTTTTATATGGTAGTAATTATAATGATGGTGATGATGACGATGATAACGGAAATCTTTCCCGGGTATTCTGTCTGAGACATCGTATCTGGTACAGACATCCCCATGGATATCCAGCAGTCCAATGAAGCGCATCACAACTATGAGGACCACGGGGACGAGAGACAGAAAACACTGATCAAATATTATCAACCCACTGATCTGAAGTCGGCTCGAAAAGGACCCCTCATGACCTGCAACTGAAGCAACCTGCGGTGTCAGGGGTGAGAACATTCAACTCTGGAAAAAATGAAGAGGCAACTCCTCATGTTTCTTAAATCAGCATCTCTACATGTATGGCAGCCATTCCATTCCAGTGTCTCTTAAATTCTGACACAGGCACACCTCATTTTACTTAATAGGGTACTGATTAGGTGATTTCCTAAACCAAATCTAATTTAATGAGGAAAAGTTTAAAAACCACTGCTACAAGCATAACTATTTAGCATGACAGTAGAGTTGAAAAGAAAAACTTTGAGTGAGGAAAAGAAAGCTTCAATTCTGGCTTTACTGGCAGAGAGATACAGTGGGCATCAGGTTGCTTCCATCCTGAAAATTTCAAAGACGGCGGTTCATAAGAACAAGGTCAAGCAACAGACATTGGGGAAAACAAAGCTACAGACTGGCAAAGGGCGAACATGACTGTCCACTGACCGAGATGACCTTCAACCCATTTGAATGTCACTCAACAACTGTAGGATGACATCAAGTGATCTACAAAATGAATGTCAAACAGCGGCTGGGGTGCTTTCCAAAAGTCAATTTCAGTTCTCAGGGCAAGAGTTGACACACCAGGTTGTTTGGCAGGTATATGGAAGTGTCCCAGTGCATTTCATACACTACCATATTCCCTATAACTCAAGCAGGTTTTGGAGACAGGTCTGCCTTGAAGGCAGAAATGAATATGATTGGTTGACCCAAAGGAGAGAACTTGCATTTGCAATGGGCTGAATGCCTAGTAGACATTTGATCAATATTTGTATTTGTCTCTGACCTTAATAAATCAAATGTTTCAATCAAATGTAATCTATGAAGCCCTTTTTACATTGGAAGTTGTCACAAAGTGCTTTCACAAAACACCCAGCCTAACACCACAAGGAGCAAAAAATAGTAATGTTGAACTTAAGTGGCCTAACTCACACCCTAAACCTGGCTCTACCTCGAACCCTAACTTTTACTCTCACCCTAACCCTAACCTAAACTATCCCTTAATCCAACCCTTACTCTTACCCTAACCTTAATCCTTATGTTATCCTAACCTTAATCCTTACTCCAAAAGTAGGGAGTAAAACAAACCAGTTGTTGCTATGTGTGTGTTAGTGAAGGAAGTGAACACCTCCGCTGTCCTCTCCTTCTGAATTGCAAGTGAGCAGTTATGTGCTTCTGGTTAATTGGAGCAGCTGCTTTTGCATTCATCTCTGTCAGTAATTAATATCCCAGCATATCAAATTATTTGGGAAACATTTAAAAATGTTTTACCAAGATAAACAGACATCAAATGTATCAGCACTCATCAGCAACTAAGTACTGAAATGAAGACAAACTATTAATTCAACACAAGTTGGAGAGTAAGATGTAAATCTAGTATTCGGAGCAGCTGTGGCTAACATCTGTTTTTAGGTAAGCACAGTACATGTCTTATTGTGCTGTTTGATGGCTGACTCATAGACATCCCAGTGCTAAAAGGATACAGGAAGACTTAACTGATGGAAACTGTACTATACAAAGGATCACCAAAATAAAATAGGAACTGTTGCTTTTTTGGTATCATGACCACCTTTCAGACAGGCAAGTGTTTTGGCTTTGTCCCAATAAGACTATTCAAAGTTAATCAGGAACTAAAATATACACATACTCACTACATGAAAAATACATTAAACTGAACATTGTGCAGGTTGACAATTATTTTATATATCCAGCCTAAAATCCTCCACGTGCTGCTCGATGGAAAGGCATTCTGTAGTTCACAATCACGTGAGGTTTTCCTATGGCCCGCTAGTCTTACCTGTTTTTAGACATCATCAATACGGGAGAGCAATTGAGAAGAATCCATGTCACCTCCTATCGATTCCAGTACCGTACATCGACATCAGACCCACGGTGCAATTAATAGTAAATGCAGTAGATGAAAAACGACCAAAACGACGTGTATGGGTGTTCTGGATTGACGTGCATGATGCAGAGTTCCAGTTCCCGATAATATACATTAACATCGCACGGAGGAGTGAGACAACATACTACATGCCACAATCAACAGCCTGCGCAACTTGGCAAATGTGATTTGTTTACGCTACTCATAAACATCCTTTAAGATTCCAACTGGAAATGTTTTGGAACCATTCGACAGGATTCATTTTTACTAGTAAGGAAAATGATGGTCACACCAGATATTTACTGGTTTAATGATTAACGCCCATACAGTCTTTTTTTGTTTCTGTGGCCAATAGATGCATTACTTCATTCCCATTTATGAGAAATCTATCAGCCAAATTAATACATTTAAATTAACTGATTTCCAAATAAACCCTAACTGAAACAATTCCAAAGTAAACACTTTTTAATTGTTTCATGTTGCATTTCAAATTTTAGTCAATGTCTAATATAACCCTAGTGCAAAAACTGTAGGATGTTCTATCATTATTTGTGGCCATCCTATAGGATATGGAAATCTTCAGAGGAAAGTAAATTATGCGTATGTAAATCCAATAAGATGGCAAAAAAGATTCCTAGGGAATGTGGCTATACATATATTGCAAGAACAAATCAAACATGATATCTAGATGATTATTCCAAATAATAATTTAAAAAAATGTACTAGGGGAAATGTCAATCATTAAAATACATGTGTAAAATACCAATGTACAATACTGTATGGATTGTCTGTATTTTGAAAATCTCAAACCCTAAAGTTGTATAAAAAGAAAATGTAATTTCAATCATCAGTAAATGTGTATATTTCTCATTGTAGCATTATTGGATAGCCTATAATTACATTCCTCCTTCAGGCCTTGACATAATGTATGAAAAACTAACAAGTGTAGGCATTATATTAACATACTAAATTGTACTGTCCACCAGAAAATTCTCTATAGTTTCATATTAATGTTTCACTTGACATCCCTGCTATGTGAAGTTATCTATTTCTGTGCCTCTGACACCCACAATTAGTGACGTTTACTGACTGAACACAACATATATTTTAATAGACTTCCTCAAAACAGTATTGTACAGAATGACTGCATTGTGAGATAAGAGACATTTTGAGTGTCAAATTGTTTTCGAACATCTCTTTTGGGTAGCCTCGTATGCCCGGACGCTGAAAACTGTAGTTCAGTTTTTCTCAACCACTGTACCAATACAGGGATCCTTAGGCACAATAACCCTGGACCCATTTTGACAACACTTGGGTGACTAAAGTCATGAAATGTAATACACAGGGTTCATCACATCGAACGTAACCAGTGAAGACATCCACATTTTGATTGTTGTGAAACTGACTGGAGTTCAATGATCCTTCAGGATGAACTGGTTTGTCAGCTGACCACAACTCCAACAAGGGGTCTAAATATTTGTATCTTTGCTGATACATATACCACACCCTGTTATAGCTTACTTGTAACACGGCTAACAGACATTTTAATTTCTTTATATATTTGTGTATTTTTAGTGGAAGATCCCTTTTGACCCCTTACCAAGACAATTCGAGCAGGACAAAGTTATGTGATGTCATTCCTGGGATAGTCTCATTTGAACGGTTTGAATCCTGGTTTTAATGGTTTTAATCCAGAATGCTGATTAGCTGAAAGGTGTGGTATATGAGATTGTACACCAAAGACATGACATCATGTCACGTTTTGCTAAATGAAAACCGGTAACTGGTTTGTCAGAGAAAAATGTAAAATGTAAGGTGTAGCAATCTAAACGTGATGCTTTCTCCCACACAGTGCTTGAGAAACACATTAGCAGTTTAAGGTTCATGCATGTGAAGCTACCCGAAAGAAAAAACTCAAAATGTCTCACAACGCACAATGTTGGCTTTCTATGTTATACTGTATTATGAGGAAATCTATTTATTAAAACAAACGTTATGTTCTGTCAGATAGCGTTTCCTAGCCACTGTGCTTCAACACAGTTGTTGCTAGCTCTTTGGGATATCAGGCGGTGTACTTATAAAAGCACTTTGAGACCAATCCTGATATAAAAAAGGGCTTTATAAAATATATTTGATTGACTGAATAAAATGTGTGGAGTAGTCAGTCCTTTCCTTTTTGCCGTCAGACATGTCTACTTCTCATATGTATAATTTTTCTAAAGAATACTATAAGGTTACGGATAAATGCAAATATATATGCCAATTATGTAGAGAAAGTCTGTCAATACATTTCTAGTTGTTAAATGTATGGTAATCTATGTTACCTATTCGCTACAGGATTTCTGTGCAACAGTAAAATAAACATTTTGCGGAATATATATTTTAAAATGTATTTATAATGTATTTCCATGGTTTGTATTTGTCTACTGTACACAATATGAAAAATGCACACAAAACAGAAAAAGCAATAACTAGGCAAACTCTTAATAATCAGTATAATATTCATTATAGCTATTTCACTCAAATATTTCTCTTTGTGCCTTTTATCTTCCAGATTCAAACTTCCTGCTTCAGGGTGACCATAGGCTGGAGGAGAAATAACAAACATCAAGTGATTTATTTTATATACATTTTTTTTAAAACACTTAAAATAAATCAACTCTACTCCTTGGTTTATTTAGACGTCAGTAAAAACATATGCTTGAATTGTTATGCCATTTCAATTGCTAATTGCTGACCCCAACTCTGAAATTGTGCAAGTAAATATAAAAATAAATATTAGACATTTTTAGTGTCTTACCAGAACATTAAAATGCTGTCTGCACACTGCTTTACTCTCCCAGTAAATCATCACCATGGCAACAACCAGTTCAGTTAACAGGAGAAATGCAACTATTCCTACCATTCCATGAAATACCTATTTTAAAATAAAATAAAGAAAATCACAAGTTTAAACACAACAACTCGCCACCCGTTTTTTTTCTTGTTGGATTAAATGTTGTTATGTTATTGTGGTTAAATGATTTACAAAGAAAAACTTCATCCAGAATTAAAGCACAAAAACATTGCAATGTGTTGCATAGTGTTATTTTAATATTTTAGTTTTTCCTCTTATTAACAAATGTGTTGTTCCCCAACACTAATTAATGCAAACCATTTGTTGGTTAAACACAAAATAGTAAAGGATATTTCTCCTCACCTTCGGCTCCCCGTGTAGATTTAATAACTGATGAATGCAGAGACCAATAGCAGCTACTGCCCAGAAACTGCTCATCATGTTCAAAGAAAATGATATTTTGGTCTGTCGAAACAGATGGACAGATGCAAACAAAATCCACTCAGTGTCGAATTTGTTTCAGAGATGCAGTGTTTGATCTTGATTCCATAAACTACTTGAATCTTTAGTGTTGAGAAACCGTTTAACTCACCACACATATATTTGGAGAGTGTCCAGCAGCGTAGGACAGAACACCAGCGGCCACAAACTAGAAGACACATGCATTAGTCAAATTAAAAAGTATTTAACCAAAAGAAAATGTATTATCGGCAAGTTACACTAGGCACTCACACGATTCACGCTGACAACAGGACATGGAAAAGCTACAGACAAAATAGTTAAAAAAAGAAAATATAATATTGAAAATACAGTTTCTTACCAGAAAACTGGGGATGGTGTAGGACAAAGAGAATTGTCTCATCGTGTCCGAGACAAGAAGCCCTAGACTTATTATAAGAACTCCAGCAATAATCTGAGATGCCTTACCAGGATAAGAAGACAATGTAATCAGAGGACAAAACTGACAGTTTCCCAGACACACACTGATCTAGTCCTAAATTAAGAATTACCCTTTGCGAACAAAGATTAACCCTAGTCTCTACTGAGATCCAGGACTAGGCTTTATCTATGTCAGTGAAACTGGCCCTCAATAAAATTGTCTCAGTTCATCCTATATTCTAGTCCATGATAAATTCAGTCCTTTTTAATGTGCAGGAAATCCCTACAAGATCATTTAAATGCCTTTTAACCAGTTTTGTGCCATTTTACCATCCCGCAGATTAGTTGATCTGAAAAATGCTTGTCACAAATACCCCAAGTGCTTTTGGCTGGCCCTTGAGGAACACCTTGTAGACATCTTTGAAGACGCAGTGAAACTTCTCTGGCATCAGTTGACCCTCACTGGCATCTCTGAGACTGCCCAGAGGTATGGTGATGACCATACACTCATCGGAGTAAAATGTGTATCTCATTTACCTGTTAAGAATGCCCACTAATGTCACGGTGCAGTAAAAATTGAGAACATCCAATTGTAGCGTTATGTCAGATGTGACTTTCATGAAATAATATTGTTGAAATAAAGCTTAAACGGTTGTAACACTTCCATGAAAATTGCAATTAGTTGGTGAATCTGTGATGCTACGTTATTGTGAAATGAACTTTTAGAATGTTAACTTACCTTTCGCTGTATGTTTCTTTCTTTGTGAAGGAAATCACACTTGGCGCTTGTTTGCACGGGTCTGACAAGCAAGCTGTGATGGACAAGGAAATTGTTTTCACACACGCATTCAGACTCACACAGACACACAAAAACGGTTCCACACAGGGTGGAACAGTGTACAAAAAGTCAACCACAAAATCCCTAAGCGTGTCGTATTGCACATCTCACGGTATCTCTCATCACGTGAAACATTGCAAAGCCCAGTTTTCTGGTTTGAACAACAGGCCCCTTTCAAAATGTGCTACTAAGCATTTCATGTGTGGCAACTGTGGTTTACAGTTAAAATTAACTGCCCTGCCCCCATTTCAATGGTAAAAAAAATAATTGAGAAACAAAGTGTCTCTGTCTGATCATCACAGGGACATTAAAGAAGTTTCAAACTCAACTTTCTTTGGCTGGACTCCAGTACCGGCATGAAATTAGCTCTGGTGAGTCTCAAGTAAAGAAATACAAAAATAAGGGTAGAATGCATGTACACTTTTAGCATATCAATATATATTTTTATTATGACCCTGTAAAATATATTAGATATTCTAAATCACAGACCACTCACAAGGTTAATGATAATGGAGGTCATGTTGTTTTATTCAAGGACTATAAGTGTATTATTACTGTAAAGAAATTTCACAAGTGTCTTGTGTTTGTCCGTGACTCCATATCATCTCAGCCCGGGTGTTCTGACTGAGACATCATGGCTTGTGAAAACATCCCCATGGACATCCAGCAACCCGATGAAGCGGATCACGAATATGAGGACGACGGGGACGAGAGACAAAAACCACTGATCAAATATTATCAACCCACTGAACTGATCCCGGCAAGAAAAGGACCCCTCCATGACCTGTTACTGAAGCAACCTGCCGTGTTAGGGGTGAGAACATAGTTAATGAGACAATTTGAAAGTAGCTTTAAGATGAATAGCATTGTTGTGCTGTAATGAAAATGCAGATAATTAGAGCTGGGAATTACAGCACAAACTACTAATCACAGGCATCCATGATAAGATTTTAGGATTCACAAAAGAGTGCGACAACAATCAACCAAAGTTAGTACATTTACAAATAATAATAAACGATAACTGTAGATTACCTGGATAATTCAGAGAATTTATCCCAGCACGGGATTTTGTTATTAGCCAGCTCTATGCCAGATGTCGTTTATCAGGTTATATTTTTATTTGTATCCATATGTCATCGATCTCATCTCTGGTAGGTTTCAGGAGCCTAACAAGTTAACATTTCTAACAATCTTGTGAAGAAAAAAACTGACATTTCTGCTCCAATTAACTCCATTGTTGCAAATTTGTGCAAATTTGTCTGCACCTGTTTAATATAACAAACGTAGGGCTCTTTGTATATTGGTCACACGCATGAACAAGCCTTAACATTGCTTCTGTTATGTGAATCGTTGACATTCAGAGTAATGTGGAACTGCAGTCATTTGAAAGGGGAACCACAGGAGGACTAAAACAAAATGTTTTTGACAGAATATGCTGTCAACAAAAAATACTCAATATACTTTCTCATGGTTCAATATCAGGACTTGCATTCAGAAACATTGCCAGAGACAATGTGTGAAATATCCTAATGAAAGGAACTAAAAAGAGTCCCTTCAAATAACTGAAGGGTTTTCCAAAGTGTTCTGAAGGCTCCCAACGTGAACACATTGGGTTGCTTATGGAAATTTGTTGAAAAATTTGCGTGATAACAGAAAATGAGTAAATGGCTGATTATTTAGAATGAGGAATGTTTTATTTGCTATGGGTTGATAGAGTTTTTATATACCTGACTTTTGAATTGCTTTCTTTTAGTTGAATTGTGCTTGCTTAGTATAGGGGCATATAGAATGTGTAAACCTCTGGGTGGTTATTTTCACTGAGGGATGGGTTATTTGTGAGGATATGTTTTTGTCAGTCTCTGCAGATGGTAAGTGGGATGCTAAGTGTTGGATTGGGATTTCTGTTTGCTGCAACACCCGAACCAAGCTGGTCCCTTTTGATTTTACTCAGGGTTGCATTCTTCACAGGAATACCAGTAAGTGGTGATGTTTTTTTTACCATTAAATTGTATTCATTTTACTGTCAAAGACCGCTTTGAGATGAAAGAAAAATCTTCCAAATAACTGTGTGGATTATTGTTTATACACAATATTATATATATATATATATATACACACAACAAAAGGGTTAAAAGTTGCAGTGGTCTCTAAAGATTTTCTGGAGCTGTGTGTATATAATTATATGTATATCATTTTAGCAGAACTAAATTTTGTTAGTAAAAGTTTGAACATGTTTTACAATACATTTTGAATGTTATTATTTGATCAATTTGGCTAACATACTGATTTTGTAATGATGATTTAATATGTATTTTAACGATTAAGCTAAATGATTAAGTTTAACATATGGCTTATTGCTGTCATTGTGAAGTAAGTGTAAAGATTTTTTAAATAACCTAAACTATAATTTTTCTACTTCAATCTTCAGTTCTTCTTTGCTGGACTGTTATCCAACCTGTTGTTCAGATACCCGGGAATGTTACCAGTGAGTCATAACATTAATGTTATGCCCCCCCAGAGGGCAAAACAGATTGAATTACAAATGATGACAGATACATTATCACTGCATTTGAACTCATTGGTTCTCTTCTGCTATGGATTACACTGCATTAGAAACATGAAGATGCTAATCCACTGTAGAAAAGATGGATTTCATCACAGAGTACATGCAATGTCCATAGACATGCAGACCACAAAACTAATTATGAAAAACAACAGATCAAAATAAATGTATTCATTAAAACAATTATGATATCCAAATGGATAATAAACTGACTGTTCTGATACTCACGTAATCTAGAAATATTTGGACGCTGACACAATTTTCATAATTTTGTCTCTGTACACCACCACAAGGGCTTGGAAATGAAACAACCGAGATGCAATTGAAGTGCAGACTTTCATCTTAAATTGATTGTTTCAAACAAAAATATTGTTTGAAACGTTCAGAAATTGCAATAATTTTAATTCACCGTCCCCTTATTTCAGAGCCTCAAATGAAATTGGACTAATTAACACAATCATAAATAAAATGATTTTTTCAATACTTTGTCAAGAATCCATTGCAGGCAATGACTGCTTGAAGTCTGGAAAGCATGGACATCACCAAACGCTGGGTTTCCTCTTGCCGAATTTTTCACATATTTGCTTTAGAAAACTCCTGTGTTGCTTTTGCCGTATATTTTGGGTCATTGTCCATCTGTAAAGTGAAGCGCCGTCCAATCAACTTCACTGAATTTGGCTGAATCTGAGCAGGCAATATATACCTATACAAATCAGAATTCATCCAGCTGCTTCCGTCTTCTGTCACATCATCAATAAACACTAGTGACCCAGTGCCATTAGAAGCCACGCATGCCCATGCCATCACACTGCCTCCACCATGTTTTACAGACGATGTGATGTGCTTCGGATCACGAGCTGTTTCAAGCCTTCTCCATACTTTTTCTATCATGCTTGATGATCTTAGTTCCATCGTTCCAAAGAATGCTGTTCCTGAACTCGGCTGGCTTTTTTTTTTAGATTTTTTATGTCTAAATAGGCCTTTCTGTTCTTGAGGCTTATTAATCTTTGCATCTTGTGGTGAACCCTCAGTATTTGCTCTCATGAAGACTTCTCTTTATGGTAGGCTGATAATGATATACCTACCTCCTGGAGAGTCATCTTCACATGGCTGACTTGTCTCAGTGACCAGTTATTTACATACCTAACTGTATATGCTGTCTTAATTGATCAATTGATAGTTTGGGTTTTATTTTATTTAATATATTTATAATAAATAACAAAATGGCGGCGCTGCAGGGCTAAATCACGACCTGTGCCAGTCACAATAGCTTTGTTAGTAGTTGTGGCCATGCTGTAATGGTGTAATGGTTCTTCCTTAGCAGGAAGAACAGAGGACTTCAATGGCATAACAATAATCGTAACAGAACTTTAAAACAGACTAAAACTACAACAGGAGAACAATGTAACATAAGAACAATATTCGAACAATGGCCGAATTTTCAAGCGGTTCCTGATAAAAAAATGTCAAATATCAAAATACATGGGCTTAATTGCTGCTGTAATAGCGTGTTGGGGCAAAATGACCCCGATCGATGCCCTTTTATGGTTGACTGTTTGTAGCAGAATCTAACGCTGGCTAGCCCAGTTCCCCAAAATAAAAAACAATTAGATGAAATAATTTGGAACCACTTAAAATATAGTTTAGTACACTAAAGGTATTTAAAATTTTGTAGGTCCGGTAAACTTGATCGGACTTATAACACATTTTGACCGCCACATTCCGGCCAATGCTTCGGGCGTGCACGTAATAATTAATTTGAATAACACTTCGATGTCACACAGTCGCACCTGACAAATGACAAATAACCCAACGTGAGTGAATCCATGAGCAGTGAAAAGCGTGGCAGTGTCTGAGTCGTTTCCCCATATCAGAGCTGAACTAGTGAACACTGCATTTAGTTAGTCAATTATGAAAATTGTAAGTTTCGCATATACAATCAGACCCTGCTGGACCACGGATGCTCTCGTTGAGACAGAAGTCGCTAGGATTTGAATGTATAAACAATGATTTGCGATTATCCCGATCAACTTTGAACATTCAATTCGTTATTTGCGGATGACGTTATAATTTGTGGATTGGTTCCTATTTGTTTTTATCATTTTGACTCAAGTTCTGCGGTGTTTTCTACTATATACAAATCTAAAATTGCACAATCTACAAATACAACATGACCTGTAAATAGGAATCACGGTCCACAAATGTATTTAAGGATCTTAAAACAAACAGGTTTAAAATTCACAAACAAATACTTTACGATCTGTAAATCGAAATTCACAATATTTAATTGAAAATAGTATAAACACTTCATATCAGATGTTCAACCAGATAATAATAATAAATAAATAAGCAAGGCCTCCCCTAAAAAAGACGTCTGGGTGGGTGCATATGTTGCTCCAAAACATGTATATATTCTTCAGCATTAATGGTGCTTTCACAGATGTGTAATTCACCCATGCTATGTTCATTAAAGCACCCCATCCCTTCACAAATGCTGGCTTTTGAACGGTGTACTGATGACAAGCCTGATAGTCCCTTTCCCTTTTAGGCCGGAGGACACGGCGTCCATGATTGCCAACAATCTTCTCCAAATTTGATGTCAGACCACAGGACAGTTTTCCACTACGCCTCAGTTCATCTCGAATGAGCTCAGGCCCAGAGAATACAGTAGCATTTCTGCATCTTGCTTGTCATTTTTTAACTTTTTTGTGGATGCATAAACAAACTGTGTTTACAGACAATGTTTTCGGAAGTGTTCCTTAGGCCATGCTGAGATTTTCATTACAGAATCCATCGTCAGGGAGAAAATAGCAGAACTAAATACAGACTAACAAGGAGATAGCAACATGTGGGGGCTAAACACAGATGAAAGGAATAGACCAATTTGCTAAAACGAGAACAGGAAAGACCAAACAAGTACATGACAAGTGAAAGACACAGAAAACACGCAACGGATTAGTCCCATCGTGCTGGGACCGTTACAGTCCAAGCTTTTTTTAAACGTGTTGTTGGTAATATTCGTAATATTTTTTACTGTACTTTTTACTTTTTGTTTACATTTTAAACAGCGCCCCATCTTTTAACCATAGGTGCGAACAATTCTGCGGTTTAAGAACACGCCATGAATCTGACCTAGACTTTTCTTAAGACTTTTCTCAAGAACAACTTTAAGAAAGTGTAAGACACTTAAGAAGTTATTGGTCAATGAGGTCCATTATTCTTGGGGGGGTTGGGTCGTCTTACCCAACGTTACCTTAAATCACTAGACGTGAATCTCAAACCATCTCCCCTACGCAATTGCTTGGAGTGCTCTCCATGGTCACGTGTTTCTGACACATCCCAGAGGGTCACTTCCATAAAGTGGTTAGGGCTTTAATAAACACATCAAATTTGGGAGACACTCTTGACTTGACTGATGCATTTAATGGTCCACTGTTAATTAATAAAACTAGCTTGAAATATGTCAATCCATATGTCAATTGTTGAAGAAATACACATTGTGACAACTGAAACATTAATCTCTGCAGACTCGATTGAAGGGGCCATTGAATGTTTAATTAGCCCCTAAACCATTGCTTATTTTTGCTTCCTCAGCTCTGGGACACTTGGCCTCTAGTGGGAGAACTAGACAATTGGAAGTGGGATAGGATATTCAAGAAATACTCAGTAGCGTGTGTAAGAATTTGTATATAGTCTAATTTCTTCAGGGAATCCAGGGGACATTGCTAGCATTAAAAATGTACACACCAATTGCCGTGAAATACCCAGTATGATGTGTAGGAATCTCTATGTAGTCTAATTTCCTGGGGGATTACACAATGATATGCCCAGCAGCACAATTTAATCCACCTACTCCATTAGAAATGTGCCAGTTTATTGATAATAATATTCAATAAAAAAAAGGCAAATTATTTAACATTTTACAGATCAATTAATATGCCATTAGCCTACATTTTTGTCTAATTTTACATTGCCTATTGCTCACATAAATATTACATTGCCTATTGTTCCTTTTCAGACATTATGTTTGTCATGGCTATAATTTAACTTATACTGTAAATAGTACTATAGCTAAAACATGGTCAAATGACAAACAGGGGAATACAGGTTTTGCATTAAGACGGCAGTATAACCAACACGTTAACGCAATAAAACATGCTGGATGATACTGTACCTTGTATTTGTCGCAAATCAGAAGATAATCAATTTGAATGAGCTCTTCCCTTACAATATGGCAAGAAGACAGCGCAGTTTAAGTGGTCTTTCATTCAAGTCCAAAATCTTAAAACAGTTTTGGTTATTTTCTTGTCACCTAGCTCAAAAGTTATACTTTATAGTCAATGTGTTTCAACAATCTTCCAGCCCAGTTTAGCTTCATCCTATGATAGGTTTGGTTAATAGCTTTGTGAATAGTTAGCTTAGCTTTGCAAAAACCCCTGACACAATTTTATTACCTACCAGGCCTGCAAGTTGGTCAACATTGGCTCCATGGGTGTAGCATTAGTTGGAGGAGTTCTCATAGTGGTTGACTTGGCCTCCTGGGAAAATACGACTTCACCTCATTTCAAGGTAATTTGTTCTAAAAGCATTTTTCTCTGTAATGATTTTTTTAATGAATGTAAATGTTCAGTCCCAAAAATGTCAGGCCATACATTACAGTTTGACCAGTCTGTCCTTTCAGCTGAATCCCTCTCAAATGTCACTATATTGCCTATAGTCCGGAGCTATTCAAACCTCAGGGACCCCCAGCCTTTACATTTCTTTGATCCAGTCTAGGTTTTGCACAAGTGATCAGAGCAGTCAGCTAATCATCAAGGCACTGATCAGTGAATCAGGTGTGCGTTCTCAGGGCTGCGCATGCGGGTCCCTGGGTAGAGTAGTGAAAACCACTGCTGTTGTGCACTAATTGGCCCAAAGTAGGGCACAAAGTAGGGAATCGGGTGACATTTGGGATAAACCCTTGATTGAAGTTGATCCATTCCGCTGAAGTGTGTGCCTGTGTGACTCCTCTACAGTTGGAGATACTGGTGCTGTGTCTGTTACTGGAAGAAGTGACCACCTCTGCTGTCCTCTCCTTCTGGATTCACAAAAAGAAGCCAGTTCATGAGCTGTGAACTGTTAGGTTTCAGGGGTATTAGAGCGTCTTGCTTAGCTGACTTGTTAAAGATTCATTTGCTAATTGTGCAACACCCTGGACCTTGACACACACATGCTTTTTCCACACCCACTATAACATGACACTTTATACAAAATTGTATTGAATTGATTTAATCAATCTACACTCCACACCCCATGATGACCAAGTGAAACAGGTTTAGATATATTTGCTAATGTTTTTTAAAAGCAGAAATATAAGTATTTTGACCCCTTCACTCAGTTCTATGTTGAAGCACCTTGGGCAGTGATTACATTCCTGAATCTTCTTGGGTATGATGCTCCAAGCACGGCACACCAGTCGTGGACTCCAATCAAATTGTTAAAACATCTCAAGGATGACCAGTGGAAACAGGATGTAGCCGAGCTCCATTTTGAGCGTCACAGCAAAGGCTCAGGTTACTAATGTAAGGGTGATAAATAAATCATTCTACAAACCTGTTTTGCTTTGTCATCGTGAGGTATTGTTTGTAGACTGATAATGAATCTATTACTTATTCCTCAATCGCTTTGGCTCAATTGTCGAATAATAATTACTTTTTAGCATAACAATAAACTCATATCTCTGAACAATTAGTTTCTTGCTCACACCAGAATAACACGTTTTGACAAATGAGTACAATTGTCTACAGTTTGCACCATATCTACATGCACATGGCTTGCTGATCCAAACTGATGAGTTGATTCTCAGTGAAATTGTTTTACTCTTCACAACTTCTAAACATTTTCGCATCACGCGTGAGCCATCACATGCAAAAAGATCCATTCAATTATCAAAATCTGTCAGACATACATGTATATTCCATAAATATCTAAGATGTGGAATGCTTGTGATGTCTGCTAACTTGGCGTTTGGCCTGCCAGGTGACATTGTAATGAAATAGAAATGACATTGTAATGAATCACAAACTTCCCAATCAGGTGTGGAATATATGGAGCTTTCACACAGCACAAAAAACACAATTTCTGAACATGACAGAACATCACAACCCTGAATGGCAGCTACATGCTTGTGGAAGAGAAAGATGATGTTTACAGTTTCACTCAGTTGCTTTGGCAAATTTTTTCAGACTTAACATCCTCTAAACTGTAAGTGCAATCGTCACAACTGTTTTATGGGAACTCACAACTCTATGGCACGTCTGCAAAATGTAGTAACTCGCCCAAAATATTTAATTCATGCTTCAAAACCTAGTTTTTTGGTCAGTATGTTGGCCAGTGCCGTATTTCTACTGTTGACTGCCATGGTGAAAAAACATCTAAACATTTTGATCAGTACGTCTCAAATGCCAAAGAAACGTTTCATTTTGGTGGCAATGGCCAGAGGCGTTGCTAGGATCACAAAACAATCGGGGCTTAACCCACCCCGCCCCCCTGGGACAGAAAGTAGGTGCTTGTCAAAAACCGAGTGACAATGTGTCATGCGACTGAATTGAGACTTCTGAAATAGTAAGAAAAACCAATTTCACACACCATTTCCTCCTCAGTTCTGTATTTTCTATTTCAACAAGTATCAGTTCACGTCTGATCATCCATCTCACACTATTTGTGTGCATTTGTGTTCACAGGTCTCTGTTTGTGGTTAATGACAGGATATTTGTGGCTGTGTAGTTGAGAGCAGTAATATGTTGGTACCTAGTGTGCGCCTGCCTATTGACAGTTGGATGTAAAGCCCTGATTACCTTTTCCATTCTGGTTATTTAGCAAAAACTGTCATCCAGAACTGCTTCTATTAATTGCTTTGTTCTTATGTTCAGGGAAAGTAAGTTCTATTAGGCAACAGAAAAAAGCATGATAAATAATGTTTTGGTGCTAGACAAGAAGGAACATTTTAATATTATATTCAAGACTGTACAAACAGACAATTCACATAGTACTGGAAGTGAAAAGTAAAGACAGTGAAATTTTGCTTGTACTTAACGCAATAGCCATGAACGAATCACCACAGCTGTCTTAATGTTGACTGTGTACTTTCCATTTCTTTGCTTCCTCAAAAAATATAGTAAAAAACAATAACTCATCTGCAATATAAACAATAATACATATCTAGTTAATCAAAACAAATATACATTCAAATAATGACGTACCAGTATTTGTGACACATCTCTTACTGCATACATAGCAATGTCCAATTTTCAACACATCCCTATGAATTGCCAAAAATGCCATCAGTCTCTGCAATTTAACTGCTTAATTATTTTCACCAAACATCAATCAGTCATCCGTGTCAACTGTGAGTGTCTGTTGTGTGTCTGTTGCAGAGTGTCTGTGTTGGCTGAGTGGATAATAGTGTGCCTGTTCATGACATCATCAGGGGTATCAATGTTGCTGTTGTCCTCACAGCGTCTGTTGTGTGTCTGTTGTTGTCAGAGTGTGTTGCTGGGAGGACTTGGAGTGCATCATGGACCTCCGCAGATGACCCCTGAGACTTCACTGAACTGAGTCCATCCCTCAGCAGAGTGTCTGGTGAAAACACAGCAGTGACAGCGGGTAGACAGCAGTGTCCATTAGGAGATTTTTTGTTCCCATGTAAAAGCCATCACAGTGCTTGTGGCCGTATTGACCTTGCTGGTCCACAGGTACAGCAGCTCTCAGTGCAGTGGCCTCACAGCTAGAACAAAAACAGTCAGTGATTTAGCAACAAACAACTTCGCAAATCATCAAACGTACGGAGAACAACTGCTGATCATGCTCCTCACACATCTCAAGTCCATTCAGCTGATACAAAGCAGAACCCTGAATTAACACTCAGGTACAGCATGCCATTGGTGTGTTCGGCCTGTATGTGGCAACTATTACATGGGATCTGCTGCCCCCTAGCTGCTAAGCCATGAATACCAGGTGAACCTATCAACTGTCGTGCATCGTGTTAAGTACAATACATGGTTAACACTTGTGCTATACACGCCATAAGGGCACAGGGGAGCTTGTGACAGACTAAAAAAAAACAAAGGTCTGACACAACCAGCTGTCGCTAGGAGCCAGTCACATGGTCACAAACAACCAATCAGTTGTCACTAGGACACAGTCACGTGGTCACTAGTAACCAATCAGACATCCCAAGGACACAGTCACATGGTCACTAACCAGTAATAGTCCTTGCCCAACATGACACCCCTTTAACCCCAGTAGGACACTGCCATGCATCCATGCAAGCAGGCACACATACACATGCATGCACACACATACACACTGACATTCTTACACACACATACACACATGCTTACACACACATACGCACACGCATGCTTACGCACACATACAAACACAGGCATGGTTTCACTCAGATTAGTATTCAGAGAACGGAGGTAGGGATCCCAAAAGTTGTTAATGAGGGAACACTGGGAACACAAAACAAAATGGATGACGTCCACTCTGGAGAAACCCAATTACTTACTGAGCTAAAAGCCCTTTCTCTCTGTAAGTCAGACCAATGTAGAGAGGCCTATTGTTACGTGAGAGGTCTTGCTCTGGCAAAAACAAAACACACAAAATGGTAAAGAGAGAATAACCGGGAAGAGCCCATGGTTGACTGCCATGTCACTCTCCGCCAGTTGAGGCTGGTGAGGGGAGGACGGTTAATGGAATGAAATGAATGGAACAGTGTGAAACAAGGGGAACAAGTCACTTACTGCTGTGATGAAGGTTTTGTCCTGGGCTTGGAGGTCCTGGTCCTCAGGGAACACATCTGGGGGAGGGGACATCAGGGAGGGCCCAGGGGGTGTGGCCGAACCCAGGAAGGAAGAGGTGGAGTCTCGGGAAAAGGTGTCGCTGGCGATATTGGTCCGGCCGTGGCCCGGGATCGGGAGGCTGAGAGTACTCTGGCCCGTCCCACTGTCACTGGAGGTGCACTGGGATGAGGTCTCTCCAGAGCTTTCTGTAACTGTCACAGAAAAGACCAGGATCAGACCCGGGGGCAGAACAGAACCAACCCTTGACCCATCTGGATCTGTCGGTGCGCCTCTTGGTTATTTGTACAGTAGTTTACCCTCCTATCCAGAGCAGCATGCCGTGCATTAAATAGGGTGCTATTTCGGTCACACCCAAGGAGAAATGTCAGAGGCCGCATGCCTGTCACTCACTCATAGAGGGTTGACTCCCAGTGTCGTGCTCCTGCTCGTCCTCCAGTATACAGTCATAGGGCCAGTGCCCGAAGGTAGGCATACTGCCCATGGGGTAGGAGTGCTGGTGAGGGTGGAGATGGGAAGGCGAAGGATACAGGTGCAGGTTGAGCGACCCCAGCAGAGAGGAGGAGGACTGTGAAGAGGAAGAGGAGGTGCTGCTGTTGGAGATGGTGGAGTGAGGGCGCTTAAAGGGCGTGGAGTGGTCGAAGGAGGACACCGCGATGGAGGCCCTCGTCCTTGACTCTGCCGAGAGACAAAGACAGGCTGGACAGTCAGACGGAGAGATGCAGATAGACAGACAGAGACAGTCAGATGGACAGACAGACATACTGGACAATCAGACGGAGAGAGACAGACAGATGGAGGGAGACAGATGGAGAGATAGACACACTGGACAGTCAGACGGAGAGAGAGTCACACTGGACAGTCAGACGGAGATGCACTTTTATGGAGTAAAGTCTTGGAATTCTTGCTACAGTTAACCAGTCATTCATTAAGGTGTGATGTTATTTCTTCCAGGTTGTTCCATGGAAAATGAGAAAAATAATTGTGAATGATCGCAAATTCTCCTTTGATTAAGGCGGCTGCACCGGAATGTTTACTGGAAAAGTGTGTTAACTTCCAAACCTTTTGATATCTGACCTGCTCAAAAAGACCCACCAGCAAAATAGACAAGTCCTGACAGACCGTCACATAATATGGGAAATAAAATATACAGATGCATGAAGCCGAGGTGCTCTGAGATGCTGTTGTGATGCTTTTTGGGTTCACTGAACTTGACAATGCATCCCTATCCCTGATGACAGACGTCTGAAAGTCTTTTTCCAGGCAACACTCGACTAGTGTTTGAATGTGGCCAACGCTCTGGGTTAGGATTTACAATAAGGCATTCTTATCAGCAGCTGAACACCACACTCCGTAAACAGGTTTGAAATAATCAAAGAGGAAGTACAGTCACATGACTAGCTATGAGAAATGTCCTCCCATCTGAATTTCGCCACGTCGCAGAACAAATCATTCGTTGTGTCAGAGCAGTCCACCCCCCCCTCAAAGGACCTCCTCCACACCACACTGGGATGGGTGGTGGCACGTCTTTGTCAGGGAGGGGGCCTTTGGAGATCGCTTTATAGGAACGCCGTTTGCGGAGGGGTTTGTTTATTTTTTGTTTCCCTTCAAATGCACTAAACAGACGGAAAGAGAAATAGAAGGAGAAGGAATGAGAGCGACTGAATGAGAGAGGTGTGTTTTTGAGGGAGTGATTTCTCACCTGACGCCTTGATGTAGTCGATGGCTCTGTCACTTATAGCAGCCTCGCTAGGCTTGATATCCATGAAAGGCTTGCTGCCGATCCCCATGGAAACCATCTCTTTCAAACGTAACTCTGCAGTTAAAAGAACGAACCGGTTTTGACCAGGGAAAGAGGACAAAGATCCACATGACGGTTCACCGGGAAATACAGAAGCCACCCCTTAATTAGTGGTACAGAAGTTCATCAACAGTGGCCCCTGAAGTGGCACGGCGCCTCAGGGCGGGCACCAACAACATGGAGATGAGAGTACCAGTGAAAGCTCATGACCCACTGGTGACGGTGGCTCCTCACCCCTGTTCCGTAGCGCCTGCCTCCAGAGGATCTTGCCAATTATGGCGGTCCACACACCCTTGACCTCGCTGGAGTTAGCCTGCAGGATGAATGTGTCCTGGGACTTCCTCCTCCGGAACCAGATCTCAAAACGTAGCCCGCTGTCGCCCACGCTCTCCGTCATCCCTATCTCAGCCGTCTGGACGGGGAAGCAGGAACAGTCAATGTCATGGGAAAACATGGCCCCCTTTACCCTGTGCCGTGCACTATCAGTGACCATATGGCCCATATGGCTAAGGTCAGAAGTGGAGAACTACATAGGGAATAGGGGGCGGTTTGGGATGTATCCATGGGTTAACATTACAGTACCCACCTTATATGACTGCTTGTAGATGTAGATATCATATCCTCCCTCAATCTTTTTGGTTTTGCTAAAGAGGATGAGGTCTTCAAACAGGAACACGTGGCGGAGGTTCTTCTTCCGTCCACACCACACGATGAACTCATCCTGACATCTCAGCTGGCCCTGTTCCTTCAGGTTCACCTGCACAGGAACGGAGACCAGGGGAAACCAGATGAAACGTGACTCAACCAGTAACTCCACCTGACGTCAACGTGTCCCTGCTGACTGTACAGCCCGGCATCGCTGGATCTCTAGCTTTCTCTCTCTATCTCAGTCGCTCCCTCCTTCCCTCCCTTTGCTACTTACATCACAGCCTCGGATGGCGTCCATGGCCAGCAGGTCGTTGCCGTGGCGCAGCTGGAACTTGACCATCTCCTCTGCGGTGCGGAGGTCAGAGAGCTCCTGTTCTTGGGACTGACCACACTCCTTGATCAGGTCCTTCAGCAGCAGGGCGTACTTGGACATCCTCTGGATAGGCTTCAGCAGGTAGGAGGCCAGGTCCATCTTATCACCAAGCTCCACCTGTTTGTTCTGGGGAGACAGAGAGGGTGGAGATAAGGATACAGACAGATGGAGAGACAGGCAGACGGAGAGACAAACAGGTGGAGAGACAGACAGACAGTTGGAAAGACAGACAGACAGACAGAGACACAGGCAAACAGATTGAGAGACAGACAGACAGATGGAGAGACAGACAGACAGACAGACAGATGGAGAGACTGACAGACAGATGGAGAGACAGACAGACAGACAGAGGGGTGTGGAGGGCAGAGATCAATTAACACACCTGTGTTAACTAGTGACTGACTGGTCCCCAGCTAAGCCAACTCAGCCTGGAGGTTAAGTCTCTAACAAGCAGCATGTGGTGGAGGAGGACACAACGCCACAAGGGCCTGGTTCTCACTAGGATATAAAACCACCACTGGTGCAAATGAAATCTGTTCTGAGAACGCTGGTTACCAGAACTGTTCCTAGACGCACCTTGAAGAACTCGTTCCCGTGGCTGGTGAGAAGAGTGTCGGACTGGGGCTTGTTCTTGCTGTACAGGGCGTACATTCCAAATTGATCCTCCTGCACACAAGAACAACACAAAATCACTGTCTGCAGTCAAAGGTACAAACACAGGACGTGACCCACACTGAGCTCCTACAACCTTAGTTCCCATCTAAGGTTCCATTTAGAGAATAGGGTGCCATTTAAAATGCATACACAGTTCTCACAAGAAACTGAAAATAAATGCGCCTGCTGAACCAGTCATTAGGATACCATCTGATTTTGACTAAAACACTTTGTTGTTTTTAAAGGGCAATCTCAGATTTAAAATGTATGGATTCTCAGATATCTATCAATCCCAGATGTTTTCTATAAAGAACAAGTCAATTGTCAAAAAGAGTGCATGACAAGAGTGTAATCCATGTAGAAATTACAGTCAGTGACGAGAGTTTAAAATGTAGACCAGATCATCCAGCTGGAAATAGGTCATTGGGTTTGTGTGCTTTAGTGTGTTAGTTCACATTCCCAGGGCACTGTGACGCTATCTCTCTATCATTCGCCTTGTTATGCTTCCGTACCAGTGACCTTGCATCTATACACTCCCCAAGATCTATGACCAGATATCTGATGGAGATCTGATGAAGGGCCTCATTCACTGAAACCTCCCAACGCTTTTGGAAAAAACACTGAATACATAGAACTATAGAGTGTTCTGTTTTGTCATTGTAGCTCTAGTCACTTAAATAAACTGTGTGGCTGCACCTCTATTAGTTTCTGTAGTATGGGGACAATACATGAAATCCATCTGAGGGAGAGACACAGCTTTGAAGCATTTACATGAAAATGTAAAGATGGCCATGTCAGAAAGGTGGGGGGGTCACAGCTGCTTAACATGTCTCTAAAGCCAAAAGCTCTTCGTCGTCTCAGGCTACAAGCGGCCTTTCGATCTAGAAGGGACATATACAGTGCACTATACAGTGCACTTCTTTTGACTAGAACCTGTCTCTCTGGGATCTTTTTGTCTGATTACTTGTCTGGTAAAGACTCACGTGTCTGAGAAAGCAGCTACTGATGGACAAGGGAGAGTGGGCAGAGGCCTCCAGCTCTTTCAGGAAGTACTGGCAGTGGAAGTCACACAGCTTCTCCATGTTGCCGAAGATGATGCTCCGCTTCCCACGCAGGTCCTGGGGGAGGTCCAGACGCTCCATCTCTGGGAAGTAGTGCTCAATGACATAGCTGAGGGAACGAACGTACTCCCTCTCTGTGGAGATCATCTCATCCATGATGTGCTGCACTTTGCTGTGGAACAGGAAGATTACAGACATTCCATCATTCAATTAACAAAAAAACGGTTCCTGAACAAGATTTGATCTGGATTCGGTTGCTAGGATGCCACCATCTATTCTACCGTGTGCTTAAAATCCTGAATTCGATGTGTGCCATTTGTGACGCGGACATCTAACGCGGCTCGTTTTCGCCACGCCGCCATTCCCTCACCTGCTCTGCTTCCTCCCCTCTGCCTCTGGGTGTCTGGTGGGGGAGGACATGCTGCGACTGCGGCCCAGCGCTGGGCTGACGACTTCGGGCCGCTGCAGCTTCTTCTCCACCGACACGTTGTTGGCCACCTCCAGCCCTTTGATGTACACGCCGGTGTAGCCCTGCAGGCGGCCGGCGTCACCGTGGCCGCCCGGTTGGCCGCCGCAGCCTTCCCGCGCCGCTGACACCTCGTAGCTCGACGTCTTCTTCATGATCTTCTTGAGGGGCTGTTTGCGGTGGTGGTGGTGTGTTGTCCCTGAGGGGAGCACGGGCTCAGAGCGACAGGACGTAGCCCCCAGGGAGTCCACGGTGCAGTCACTGTCTGTGTCGTCAAACACAGAGGGGCTCTGTTGCAGCGTAGGGAGGAGGGGATCTCCCTCCGGGGGGAAGGGGAACATGGAGGGAGAGGTCAAAGAGCGTGCGGAGGAAGGGCTTTTGTTGTTGTTGTTGTTGGAGGAGAACGGCCCTGCCAAGTGGGACCTGGTGTCCTCCTCGGACTCCAGAGACAACGACGTGTCCCGTGACCCACGGGTGGGTAACTCAAGTGAAACGGGCGGGTTCCCAGGGACAGAACCAGGCACGTGCTGCGCCACGTCTCCATTGGCGGTCCGTCTGTTGTCAATGCCTGTGGGATCTGCGGTTCTGTCTCCACTGGCTGCTAAGCTAGAGGCTGCTGTAGCTGCTGCCGCGGCCTGGGCCAGGATTTCTTCCAGCTGATTCCTGGTCTGCTGACACCTGGTCCACAGCTGGTTCCACTGCTGGGCCTGCCGGGGGCTGTTCAGACAGGCAGAAGGAGGTCAGAGGCAAGAAGGAGTGTTCTGGGAAGATGCTTTTGTCTTTTGAATGGTTCTTTTAAAGGTAGAGAGAGTGACGGTGTGAGGACACACAGTAGGACATCCACCTGGGTGACACTCTGCCAATTTGTCCCTCACCATGGTAGGTATCAGGTTCAAACTCCTGGCTGCAATGATGCAGCAGTACAGCGAGGCAGTAACTTCTACATGACAGGTAGAAACACCTGTTTATGACAGGTAGAAATACCTCTATATGACAGGTACAAAGACCTCTATATGACAGGTAGAAAGAACTCTATATGACAGGTAGAAATACCTCTATATGACAGGTACAAAGACCTCTATATGACAGGTAGAAATAACTCTATATGACAGGTACAAAGAACTCTATATGACAGGTACAAAGACCTCTATATAACAGGTAGAAATACCTCTATATGACAGGTAGAAAGACTTCTATATGACAGGCAAAAATACCTCAATATGACAGGTACAAAGACCTCTATATGACAGGTAGAAAGACCTCTATATGACAGGTACACAGACCTCTATATGACAGGTATGAATACCTCTATATGACAGGTATGAATACCTCTATATGACAGGTACACATACCTCTATATGACAGGTATGAATACCTCTATATGACAGGTATGAATACCTCTATATGACAGGTACAAAGACCTCTATATGACAGGTACAAAGACCTATATTTGACAGGTTGAAAGACCTCTATATGACAGGTAGAAAGGCCTCTATATGTCAGGTACACAGACATCTATATGACAGGTAGAAAGACCTCTATATGACAGGTAGAAATACCTCCATATGACAGGTAGAAATACCTCCATATGACTGGTAGAAATACCTCAACATGACAGATAGAAATACCTCTATATGACAGGTAAAAATGCCTCTATATGACAGGTAGAAATACCTCTATATGACAGGTAGAAATACGTCTATATGACAGGTAGAAAGACCTCTATATGACAGGTAGAAACACTCCTATATGACAGGTAGAAACACTCCTATATGACAGGTAGAAACACTCCTATATGACAGGTAGAAACACTCCTATATGACAGGTAGAAACACTCCTATATGACAGGTAGAAACACCTCTATATGACAGGTAGAAACAC